>MCJB01048856.1:7383-46635 GCA_002018475.1 Nicotiana obtusifolia
CCCCTATTGGTAGACAATAGGCAAAAGAAAAGGAATAATGTTGCATACTTCAATCTTCAACTCAGGATGGTAGCCAACAGGCAAGTGGAGCAGTGGATCAAACATAAGTAAACAAAGCTGGCTGGGCAGAGACACTCCCGCTCCCTCGATACCCAACAGCCCCAACTATAGCCCTCAAACTTTTCACTACCTGCAATACCTTTTCTATTGATTTGTGCAAAGTGCTTGTCCTCTTCCTATATTAATTGTATAGTATTCACTGGCAATTCAACCCACTTTCACTATTGCATTTTTCATAATTTCCACCGCTAGTTCAAAAGATTTGGGACAGGTACGAGATATAGAGTTATTAGTATATTCAAAATGTTGGTTACGATCGATCTACTATTATATAATTCAAGTTTATAAAAATAAGTTTAGTTAATTTCACTAGAAGTGACTGGGTCCACCACAGAACAAATCTATTGCTTCTTGAAACATACTCCTTTATATTTCTGAGAGACTAAGAAAATACGGGAACTTAATGCGGGAGTATGAAAATTAAAGAACTCCCCTGGGGAATCTTTGCTCTGTTACTTGGCTACCTTAATTTTCACCTTGCTGATGGGAGTTCAATTCTCATGCCTCGTACTTTTCGTTTGTATGAGGTAAAATTGATTAATGATAGCTGGGCGAATGATATAGTGACACGTGAAACTAAAGACAAGTAGGATGTGAGTCAGCAAACAGCTAACATCGGATGCAAGCATGCAATCTATGTTGAACAAGTCCCGAAGACAGAGCAGCCAGTAACAAAGATTCAAAGCATTATTATCGGGTAACATTCAATGGGCAGCCGTTACATAGAATATCTGCATTTATAGCCAATCGTTATGCACCCATCAATGACGATTTTATTCTCATTCAATAGCAGCTTGATTTGAGGATCTTGTCTCCCTGAATATGGCTATAAATATAAATATTAACATCTAACGTAAACACGAAAGTCTCGACACACAAAAAGCTATAATCTATTGTCATATTACGCTCAATTCTAACACAACACTTGAACATTGCTTTCACTCTTGTCATCGAAAAAGCTAATTTCTTAGTCGGGCTTGTTATCTTCTTTAAATTATTTGACAATCTTACTTTTGTTCTCATTTACTTATTATTTTTGGGTCAAATCAATTTGCTTGTCTATAAACCACGCAATAAATTCAACTGTACCATTTTACGGGTGAAGAGCTTGGCGCCCACCATGGGGCATAGACAGTTGTGTAATTGCTTTGATCCATTCGTTTGTTACTAACAAGTTTTGACACTTTCCTTAGTAAAAATCATATATGGCAGCTAATGATGTCAACAGTGATTACAATGTTGGAGCACACAATGAACAGGAAGATGTGTTCCAGCGTGATGATTCAACCAACGAAACCCGCAACAAAGGGGATGAAGCAACCCCGGTTCGCGAAGGACAATATACTCGACATGTGCGAGCCCCGACTCCTTATGATGCGGAGGATGAGCACGTTGTCGAAACAGTCAAAATCTTGAGAGAACAACAAAAGGTGATTACGGATCACCTCTCGTGGCAAGATAGTGTGATGACGGATTGAGGCAGAGTGCTTCCTATAATGCTAATGGAAGGGCTCCAATTCCTCCTAGCGTTCCCGCGAATCAGACGGCTCAAAGAAGCGATAAAAATACTCCTAAGGATGAACTCGGTTTTGATGAAGCCGGAGGGACCGGTAGTGGATCTTGGAATAGCAACTTGAATGATCCTTCCAAAATCGAGCTCATGAGATTCATGAGAGATATGAATGAACGAATGGATCAGAATGCGAAGGAGTTTCATACTGGGATGAATCAGATCCTGAGCGCACCGCCGTTGTTAAAAGGACCAGATTCGATGAAGTATACACAGTTATCGTTTAAACCAAGTGCGGCACCAGAATTGATCCAAAAGAGGTTTAAGATGCCGGATATTCCAAAGTATGATGGGATGCCGGACCCACAGGAGCACATCACGACCTACACCACGGCAGTAAAAGGAAACGACTTGGCTAAATATGAGATCGAGTCGATTTTGTTGAATAAGTTTTGCGAAGCCCTCATAGAGGCTGCCCTGAAATGGTATTCTCTCTTATCTGAGCATTCAATCGATTCTTTTGAAATGCTTGCAGATTCGTTCATCAAAACTCATGCTGGAGCAAAAAAGGTCCAAGCCAGAAAGGTGGATATCTTCAGAATTTTGCAAGGAGAATCCGAGCTACTGCGAGAATTCGTGTCTGGTTCCAAAAAGAAAGTATAACGTTACCAGTGGTTCTGGACGAGTAGGCAGCGGAGGCATTTACAAAGGGTCTCAATCCGTTGAGTTTCGACGCCTCCCTAAAATTGAAGGAGAGCTTGCTTGAATTTTCAGATGACCACATGGGCAGATGTTCACAATCGTTACAAGTCGAAGATAAGAATAGAAGATGATCAACTTGGTTCCTAGGCGTCTTCCAAAGTACGGAATCGTGATCGAAATTGGGATAAATTACAAAGCGATTTTGATGTGGATCAGAGGACCTCTAGAGGTCGTTTCCAACCTTACGAGAGAACCGATGGGCATGGTAATAAAGGATTCCAGTTGTCGGATAAGTTCACTTCCGATAGAAGAACGAATCGTGGCCAGAGTAGCAGATCGTTACCAGAAAAAGAGGTTTCTGGTTCTCAAGATTCAGCGTCTCCCAGGTTATCTGATTACAACTTTAATATCACCCTAGTAGAATTGCTGTCCGCAATGAGGAATATTAAAGAAGCACATCCCGAAACCAATCTGATCAGATCCTAGCCAAAGAGATCCTAATCTGTAGTGTGAATTTCATGGGACTCACAGCCATAGAACTGGGGACTGCCGACAACTTCGTGAAGAGGTGGCGACGTTGTTGAAGAATGGTCACCTTAGAGAGTTTTTAAGTTACCGCGCCAAGAACAATTATGGTAGAAATCGGGACAACACGGAGACAACAAAGTCGGAAGCAGGGTCATCTTGGATGACCATCAAACATGTTCTTTAGAGGGGACGAGATCAATGGGGTGACATTTTCGGTAGCAAAGAAGACGAATATATAGGTGACTCATGGCAAAAGAATCCGATAATTCTAAGAAGACGACATCACCTTCACAGAGGAGGATGCTGACGAACTTCTTCTACCGCATAATGATGCTTTGGTGATCGCTCTCAATTTTTTAGATTTCAAAATTAAGCGTATTTTGGTTGATCTAGGGAGTTCATCCAACATCATTCAATGGAGATTTTTGGAGCAAGCAAAGTTAACCTAAACATCATTCCGGCAACAAAACGTCTAGCCAGCTTCAACTTAACAAGTGTCACGACCCGAGGAGAAATCTTGCTGCCCACGCACGCTGAAGGGGTAATGAAGACCGCTTTGTTCGAAGTGGTAGATGACTACATAGGTTATAATGTAATCCTCGAAAGGCTGTGGATACACGAGATGAAAGTTGTGCCCTTGACCTATCATCAACTATTGAAGTTTTCGACACCAGTAGGGATCAAATAGATAAGAGGAGACCAACCGGTGGCAAAGGAGATGAATGTAGTAACTGTTTCCAGCAGCAAGGGTGGAGAAATCAGCAAATAGCAATTACAGGAACCGGTGCCTTCACCCATCCCAATTGAAGATGATAAGAACGAGGAGTCACCAGAATTGTATCAGGTACCAAGCACTTTTCAGGTACCAAAGGAGATGGATGCCACTAAGTCAACCGCAGAAGAACTCGAACATGTGGCTTTGTTCGAAGAATTTTTGGAGAGGAAGTTCCAGTTGGGAACGGGTTTAAGTCACGAACTCAGATTAAAACTCATAGATTTTCTTAAATCTAACGTTGATTGCTTTGCTCAGTCGCATTTAGATTTGATTGGTATTCCATTGGAGGTGGCAGTCCACAAGCTGAGTCTAGATCTAAACTTCCCTCTGATAAGGCAAAAGAAATGACTGATAGCAGAGGTCAGAAATAAGTTTTTTAAGGAAGAGGTAACCCAATTACTCAATATCGGTTCAATTCGAGAAGTAAAGTACCCCGAGTGGCTAGCTAACGTAGTAATAGTGCCAAAAAGAATAACAACTTTAGATGTAAGTAGACTATAAGGATTTAAATAAGGTGTGCCCCAAAGAATCTTTCTCATTGCTAAACATTGATGAAATGATCGATACTATGACCAGGCATGAGTTAATGAGTTTTCTTGACGCTTATTCTAGGTATAATCAAATTAAACTAGACCCGGAAGATCAAAAGAAGATCTCTTTCATCACAAATTTTGGCACATATTGCTATAATGTGATGTCTTTTGGGCTTAAAAATGCCGGAGCCGCTTTTAAGAGACTCATTAATAAGATGTTTGGAAAAAATATAGGTAAGGCGATGGAAGTTTATATTGACAACATGTTAGTTAAGTCTCTTAATCTAGGAGATCATCTAGAACATCTCCAGGAGATATTTGACATTCTGAGAAAGTACTACGTGAAGCTCAACCCGGAGAAGTGTGCCTTCGGGGTTGGTTCCGGTAAATTGTTGGGGTTTCTGGTCTTACAAAGAGGGATCAAAGTAAACCCCGAAAAAATCAAAGCCATCGAGGATATCACAGACCAGTTAACAAGTGAGAAGGAAGTACAGAGGTTGACCAGTA
Source organism: Nicotiana obtusifolia (assembly GCA_002018475.1). Lineage (NCBI taxonomy): Eukaryota > Viridiplantae > Streptophyta > Magnoliopsida > Solanales > Solanaceae > Nicotiana > Nicotiana obtusifolia. The sequence goes on from MCJB01048856.1 coordinate 12,059, forward strand.
GGTTGGCAGCTCTATTCAGGTTCATCTCAAGGTCCTCGGAGAAGTGCCACCACTTCTTTTCACTTTTAAAAAAGAAGAATGACTTCGTCTGGACCCCAGAATGCCAACAGGCACTGAAGGACCTAAAATGGTACCTATCGAGCCCTCCGTTACTGTCGAAACCGGGAGAAAGCGAGCAATTACTGATTTATCTAGGGGTTTCAGAAGTAGCAGTAAATGTTGTTTTGGTCCGAGAATAAGAAGGTATGCAAATTCCCATTTATTATGTCAGTATAATATTATCAAGAGAGGAGACACGATATCCGCACCTAGAAAAGCTAGCCTTAGCTCTCGCAGTTGCCTCTCGAAAGCTTAGGCCTTATTTTTAATGTCATTCAATAGCTGTTGTGACAACCTTTCCCTTAAGGATTTTCCTTCATAAGCCCAAGTTGCTGGGTCATTTGGCTAAATAAACAGTGGAAATTAGCGAATTGGACATAGAATACAAATCCAGGACTGTGATCAAGTCACAAGTTTTATTCGATTTTATGATCGATTTCAGTCCGGGATTAATGCCTCTAGCTGCTAAAGGAGTAGTGTTGGTATTGGGAACAGCATCGGGATTTTGGACCTAGTTTGCGGATGGAGCCTCCAACATAAAGGGATCCCTCCTCGGGGTAGTTTAAATCACTCATTTTGGGAAAATCCTAAGGTAGGCCATTAGAACTGTACCATTAACTAACAATGAAGCTGAGTATGAGACTTTGGTTTCAGGACTTGAACTAGCTCGGGGACTAGGTTCCGAGGACATCAAGATCAAATGCGACTCCCTACTGGTGGTAAACCACGTGTATGGAATTTTCGACACCAAGGAGGAGCGTATGCATCAGTACTTGAACAATGTTCAAGCATTACTTGCACGGTTCAGAGAGTGGTCAATCATCCACATTCCGAGGGAAGAAAATGTGGAGGCACATGCTTTGGCTAATTTAGTTTCATCCACAGAAATGAAAGAATCTAATTCCCGTGCGGTTGTTCAATTGCTGCATTCGGTGATGGATGTGAACGGCTACTGTGAAGTTAATTCAACCAAATTAACCTAGGACTGGAAGAATGAGTTCATTGAATGTCTTAGACATGGCAAATTTCCCGAAAACCCAAAAGCATCCCGGGCACTACGGACCAAGGCGGCTCGTTACTATCTTGTTGATGGCTTTTATAAAAAAGGTATTTTCAAGGAACGTTGGCTTGGTGTCTAGGGGCTTCGGAGGCTAACTACCTGATGAGGGAAGTTCATGAAGGAGTATGCAGGAATCATTCAGGTGCAGACTCATTAGTTCTCAAGTTAGTCAGGGCTGGCTACTACTGGCCCTGGATGGAACAAGAAGCAAAGGCATTTGTACAAAAATGCGACAAATATCAACACCACCCACAGTTAGTGCATCAACCTGTGGAACTTTTGCATTCGGTGGTATTACTGTGGTCATTCATGAAATGGGAAATCCAATAGTCAGTCCATTACCATAAGGGCCATGTAAGGTAAGATTTGGTTTGGTTTTAATTGATATTTTACTTAATGAGTTGAAGCAGGTGCTTACCAAAAAATTGGAGAACGAGAAGTGGTTGATTTTATATAGGACCATATCGTCTACCGATTTGGAATACCAAAGGAGATTGCTTGTGACGATAGGCCACAATTTATAGGTTCAAAAGTCACAAAGATTTTGGAAGGATTAAAAGAGCAAATGAATTATGTCTTCACCATACCACCCAAGTGCTAACGGAGAGGCGGAATCAACCCACAAGGTAATTATTCAAAACCTTAAAAAGAAATTGAAAGATGCCAAGGGCAAGTGGTCGGATGAACTACAAGGTGTGCTATGGGCATATCGGACCACGACGAAGACAAGCACGGGTGAAACCGCCTTTTCACTTGTATATGGTTTGGAGGCTTTGATATCGGTGGAAGTGGGGGAATGACCTTTAGGTTTTCTCGGGAAAATAAAGAAACAAATAATGAAGCGTTACTAGTCAAGTTAGATTTGCTTAAGGAGCGCTGGGATCTGCCATACGTGAGGATGGTGGCCCAAATACAAAGGATGAAGAGGTATTACAATTGCAGGGCAAATCCACGTTATTTCAAAGTTGGAGATTTGGTTATGAGGAAGGTTACTCAAAGAACTCGGGAAGTTAACGCCGGGAAACTAGGACCAAGTTGGGAAGGACCCTACTGGGGTCTCAGCTATAACTGGTAAAGGTTCACATGAATTGAAAAATCAAGATGGAGTCAAATTGTCAAGCAATTGTAATGTGACTCACCTCAAAAGGTATTACTGCTGAAGATCCTTGTTGGTACTGAAAGTATGTACTGTATTCTTTTTCCCTTCGACCAGTTTTTGTCCCATTTGAATTTTTCTGGGAATTTTTTTAAAGAGGCAGCTATGTAAAGCATATAGGAAAGATCATTGGCAAGCTGGTGAATCAACAACCGAGAGCTCTATTGCCTTCACTTTTGTGCAACTCGTATGGTAACCAACTTCTGGATGGTTAAATAAACTTTGGCTCGCTGGCTTAACTCGTCTCCGAAGACTCTCATTGTCTCCATTGGCTTTGGAAACAGATTATTTACCCATCCACAAGTTATTTTCACTAATGAGACAGCAAAGCAAAGCTTACTAAAAGGGAAGTGTCATCAGTGTCACGAAGACCGGGGACTATTAGAACCGGGGATTGATGTTTTATTAGGACCTGGGACTGCATGATCAGCCTCGTAGAAATAAATTGTACAAGTTAGCTACATGTATTAAAAATTTTATTTACTTAAGCAAATGAATGTTTATGTAAATGTACTTTTAAAGGTGGAAGGACTAAATCAAAGTTCTTTTATTTTTATTTTATCTCTCGTCTGAATGATAAGTTAATTTTATTTGATCGTTTGAAAGTTAATAAAAATTTTATATGCTAGAGTGTCGTAAACATGAGGGCCATCTCTTATGAAACCCTCATAGTAAAGAGTAGAATCAAGAAGGTTCTCATGAGCAGTTGTCTCTAGTTCCCGGCCTTAGCAATGCGGTCAACAATATTGACAATGCATTTTTGGCCTCCTCCAAGGTCTTCAACTTAGTATGATAAATGGCGTACGTTTTCTCTAAGAAGAGAGAATCTTCTTGGTCCTGGATTTTAGCTCGGAGCTTATCAATCTTGGACTGAAACTTTTCATTTTCAGCTCTCATTTTGTAGATTTTCTAATCGAGCTCAACGTTGGTGGTTGAGTGAAGTCGATTCTTCTCTATGACTCTTTTGAGTCTTTCTTTCATTTTTTCTCTCTTATCCTCGGCAGCATTGGCCTCCTCAGTTTTGGAGCATAAGTTAACCTCCAAATTGTTAACTTACTCTATCAAAGCAGACTCGCGCTCGACAGCGGCGGTCACGGTGTCATGCACTTCGACCCACATAGCCTTTGATTCCTTAAGATTTTCATGTAGCTGGGTAGTTTCTAGCTGTGGGCCATTCTATCTTGCTCGGACTGCTGCAACAGGGCCTCAAGGTCATCCACTCGAGCAGTTTTTGCTTCCAGCACTAGGAGGCGCTTGCCAAATCGATTCCGTTCGGCCAAGAATCGATCTCGTTCCGAAGCTCTTACTCGTCCAAAATCAGCTTTTGTAGGCCATCAGAAGTAAGAAGGTTGGCTTGCAGATAGGTTAGTAAAAAGGTAACTAATGTAAAGTGTAAATTAAAAGGAGATGGAAGAATGTTGGATCGCTACCTGTGCCGAACAATGCATGCTATTGTTTTTAAGGCACTCCTTAGAAAGAGTGTCCCTTTTTATCCAATCCTTTGCTGAGGATAGCAGCTTCAGGTAATTGGCAAGCTTCACCGGCTTGAAAAGTATATGACACTCCTTCGAAACTGAAAGAATGGCACTTTGCTTTCCATGAGGGTCTTGAGAGGGTGCCGAATAAGTATTTCCCAAGTTCTCGTGGTCGGGAGACCATGGGGAAGAGGCATTCCTTTCTTGTTCGGTTGGTGTTGGTGGAGGAGAAGCAATTGGTGTCGGTGGAGAAGGATCAGCTGGTTTATATGAGATAAAATTGGTTAATGACAGCGGGGCAAATAACGGAGTGACACTTGGAACTAAAGACACGTGGAGTGTGAGTCAGCAAACAGCTGGCACTAGATACAAGCGTGCAATCAGTGCTGAACAAGTCCCAAAGATAGAGCAACGGTAACAAAAATTCAAAGCATTGTCATCGGGTAACATTCAATGGGCAGCTGTTACAGAGAATATCTGCATTTATAGCTAACCATTATGCACCAATCAGTGACGATTTTATTCTCATTCAAGAGCAGCTTGATTTGAGGATCTTGTCTCCCAGAATAGGACTATAAATAGAAGGATTAACATCCAATGTAAACATGAAAGTCTTGACACACAAAAAGCTATAATCTATTGTCATATTACGCTCAATTCTTACACTTAAACATTGCATTCGCTCTTGTCATCAAAAAGGCTAAGTTCTTAGTCAGGCTTGTTGTCTTCTTTAATTTTATTTGATAATCTTACTTTTATTCTCTTTTTACTTATTATTTTTTATTCAAATCGATTCACTTGTCTATAAACCACGTTACAAATTCAACTGTACCGTTTTACGGGTAAACACTTTTTCCTTTCCTGTTGCCCTTCCCCTCGTATACTTATGAATAAATATAAAGAGAGAGAAAATCCCTTATCTTCAATGATTTAGCACCTGCGTGACAAAGAACCAATTAGTTTTATTTATAGTTTTAATTTGAAGATCTTATGCTCACAACACCATTGCCTTTAATATCGATCTAATAAAGCCAATAGGTTTTACAAACACCCAGTAGTGTATGCATTAGTAATTGGAGTAATGATAGCTGTGGCAAAGGTCAAATTTCAAAAGGTAAATTACACTGTCAAAAGTGATATGCGTACAAGAAGTGTTAATATTATGTAATTCTTTGTTTGTTAAACTATCCTTTCGAGAATTGGCTCTTTACTCTATTGATTTTTCCAAAATTTATAAACGTTGCCTAAATCCTCAATTTTGTATTTGAGAATAACGTGTGATCTATTACCAGACCAAAATTTTCAAAATGTATCAAATCCTGCAGCGTTACCTTGAGAATCTGCTTTCAAACTTGAAGAGTGTGTATTAGCTAGTAATAGATGTGACATGATCTTGACGAATAGACATGTTCCCCGAACGCGCATGATTCATCTCTTGGTCTAGAAAAAAGGTTATTTTGAAGTGCAAAGCACGTGATACTTTTAAAGGTGTGAGGTCTTTTAGAGAAAATCGTACGGACTTGGCTCAAAGCGGGAATATTACACCACAGTAAGAGTATCTTTGAGCCGTTTTAGCCCAACACATATATACTGTTTTTGCAATCTTTATAGATTTTTACACATAAAATTTTACTTTGCATCGAAAAGTTCAGTTGAACCCATCACTAGCACACTACATCCGCCCCTAGTACGTAGCACCATAAAGTAAACGGCTTCGCGTTATGTATGTAGTAAGTCAAAATGTATATATGAGATAAATATCCGGGTTTAATATTGTTTCATTTAAGTACCTCTACACAAAAATATTCTACATTTAGCTCACTCCACAACGGTATCCAAGACCCCTTCACGTTCACCATCGAAGAAGTTGCTCACAAGCATCCTGTTGACAATCAGTCTGTCAACGGCAGAACCTGAGACAGCAAGTTGTCCTTCAAACTGGTTTTTAAGAGAGGACCTTCCTTTATTTTAATTTTGCGTGCCTAAGTGGTTCATCGTATGAAATTTGCATGCACGTAACATGGAAAGGACTATAACTTGCGACATTTTTTGATAATAAGGCCATACATATATTACTAATGGACCTTAGGCTGTTTTACATACATATTTAGCATAGCTCCAATGAAAGCCAGTTTGCCGTTGGAAGCTTATCTTACAAATAGGGAAACCAATATATATATTACAAGTAACAATTAAGAAAAACTGAAAACTAGCAGTAACTTCTTGGAATCCAAACCCTACTAAAATGAGTAGTAACCAGATTAAAAAATAACTTGAACTCATAGTAATGAGCTAGTGTACGTCGGAGTAAAACGGTTACGTGTGTGTGTCTTTCTTTTAGGAAAAGGTTTATGAATGTGCTATTGATAAATCAGGATTCGTTCCTATTTCCATTATTAGAAGCAAGTGTCAATTGAAGCCGGAAAGGTTTTCTGAGTTTGTAGTGATTTCCAAATGAAATTAACGAAGAGGAATAAGGAAACAGTACAAGTCGAAAGATAGGTAAAACAGTAAAAGAAATGCCCAAAGGAGGAAAGGAGGAAAGGAGAAACGGAATGATTGAGCTAGTGGGATAGATCTCTATAGTATGGTGAAAGAAGGAAAAGAAACAAAATAAAGTGAAGTACATAAAAAAATTTACCCTAGATACCAAAAAAATAGGAAAGGTTTCCTAAATTTATTTCAGATTTTGAAAGGAGTCAATAATGTCGTCTTCTTCTTTCTTTGTTTATAATTTCTTCTTGTAAATGACAGCAGTAGTAGCAGTAATATGTAATATTTGCTGAGTGCGTATGCTTCTCATTACAAATTTTTCCTTCTTTTTGGGCATAATAGAGTAATTTATAAACATATAATTGAATTAGTAATTTGAAATTCAATATATAAAATTAGAGTTTTACTTAATTAATGCTAGTATTATTTTTTTACATTATCTATTAGATATTATCACAAATTATTGTCTATAAAAAGTGAAATTAATAATACAAACATAAAAAGAAAGAACATATTACAATAAATTAAAATACAATAATTGTATAAAAAAACCTTTACTTGTTAATGTATACAGTAAGTTAAAAATTTAAAATAATGGTGTGTCTCTAAAACAAGCTAATAGAAGTAGTATAGAATTAGCCACTTTTAGTTTATGTGGTTCACAACTTCACATATAGGATGAGGGTTGGATGAGATAGTGGACGTAGTCACGCAACAAAACAGAATAATGCAATAGTCATGATTTACTTTGCATAGCAGATCCCCTATTGCCTCTCGTGACTGATTTCTTCAGCCGTGAGTGGCTTTTAATTTGCATGCAAAATCCCGTCCATCTTCACCCGACAGAGTAGAGCCTAGGCCTATGCACCTAGCTATTCTCATAAGGCTGCAAATTTTATAATATTGAGTTGGACCATCATATATAAGCATCAAACACCTGTCACCAACTTCTAAAGCCAACTTTTATATTTCGAGATCCAAAGTGGTGGTGGGTTGGTGGGTGAAGGAATTGTAGGTGGAGGTCCTTAAATTTCACGAAAAATTCACAAACCGTTAGGAAATGGAGAATGGGAGAACACAGAATGACAAGTATATGTATTGGAATACTTCTTCTACTTTTTTGTATTTGTATGTAAGAAGAAAAGAGACTGTCTACTTGAAATCCTAGTCTTCCGACCTAAGGCCTACTCATAGTCAGTCATAGGTCGGCGACGCTCCTTTTCACATACTCCAACTGCGTAGGTTGCCCCCAAGTTGCAATCTGCACTCATTCATCAGTCCTTTGTCCCTTTCTTGTCTCTTTCTTTCTTCTACCCTTTACTTTCTTTCAATCTAGACTCAAATGTTGGTTTCGCTTATATTCATAATGTAAAATAATACTAATAAGTACTATTTTTTATTTTTAATTAGAAGTTTCAATTTTAAAGTGTGAGTGTGAAATTTTTTTTGGTAGGACACATCTTACCTTTCACAGTGGGACTTCTCCACATAAATCCGAATAATTTAAGCCCAAAAAGAGTACCGAACATCAAATGATCAGAGACCAAAATGATATTAGTGTCTCTAAAACAAGCTACAAGATGTACATAGATTTTGTTCCTCGTTTCATCTATTTTGAGACATCTCAGATCTCGTATAACTTAGCATCTTTTAGTTTTATTTTGCTTTAATAATTCTTAAGAGATATAAATTAAATAAACTATTTACACCTTAGTATAATGTTTTATCAAATTCCAATAAATATGTTAATATTTTCTTCAATCACCGTTAGTGTATATATACATATGTCAATTTAATTCACATCTTAAACGCCATATAACAGAAAAAGTCATATTTTGCACCGCTTAAAATCAAATCAATATTATAATTACTTACTACGGATAGTGAGGAAAACTAGCTTATTTTTTACTTTTTGTTTTGTCAGGCCAGCGCCGCGCCAGGTTCTTTTTTTTTTTTTTTTTTTTTTTTTTTTTTTTTTTTTGGGCACTCTTCTGTTGAAGTTTCTGAAATAAAATTAAATAAAAAATGAACGAACTGCAAGTCGAGACACTCAGGCTTTGAGTATATATAGTACTTCTAAATTTTACTAGGAAACAGATAACCAAAGTCTTGCGAGCCAATTTGTTATACAGAGAGTTTGGTTTGTATATATCTCTGGCAGTTAGCGTCTAATAAATCATACAAATGTATATAGGGCTTTGCTCTTAGACCTTTAAAGTTTTACTGTTCTGACTCCTTCGGAAACTGGAATAAACATCGTCTTTAACCTTGGCCACAAATGAATTTCACAAAGATTAATTTGTTTTATTTGGAGAGTTACTCTAAATTAGACCATAACCCAATTCCTAATCCAAATTAACAAGTGTGTTTCGTCAACGAATCAAAAGAAGAGCGGTAAACTAAATTAATACTGTGATAGATGGATTGGACGGTTCACGGTTCCACCTAAGAAGAGGTGAAGCTTTTAATTAATGTTTACTAAGCACCTCTTTTGGTTCTTTTTCAGGGCTTAAGGTAGCGTGATTATACACTAGTCATGCTAAATTTTGGTGGTCATTTCCAACTTTCATCTTTAATGACTCCTGGACACTAGATTGATGTGTGAGTCTTCAGGTACTGCACAAGGCAAGATGGAGAGGACCAAATTAACTATATATTAAGAAGAGTCTGATTCAGTAGGAGTACATGAATTCATATTTCATAGTATCCAAAAGGTTTCCTTTTTAACCAGATTGGCCAAACTTGTCTTAAAATGGTACATTATGTTCCATCTGTGCATATTTAGAATACTAAAAACCTCCTTCAGTCTTGATTAGTACAAATTAATGTCCACACATTTAAATTTGGATCCAGAGTATTTCACATCAGTCTCAGATCAAATAAATGATGTTAGGACCTGCTCAATAGAGTAAATGATAGCCATAGAAAAGAAAGAGCGACCTGTCATCTAACAAGCTTAATGCCTTTTATTAATTTGAGATGAATGCTATACGACATTTTCAAATTTTCCAATACAGGAACTCCCTCCATTTTATATGATAATACATTTTTACATTTGAAATCCCTTAATCTTTATTCTCATATTCTTATTTGCACCTTAATAATATGCTTTTAGGTGAATTGGCAAAACATGTTGATGGTCATATTAAATCCCAAGGGTGTTTTTATCATCCACCCTCACACTGACCTTAGGCACCAATGTTATGAATGTAGAGCTAGTAGTTAATAACATCTTTGCGTTTGAAATAAACAAGATAAGTAGTAGCAAGTTCGATGCAGAGACGGATCCAGGATTTAAACTCTATGAGTTTAACTTTTAAGGTTTTTAATATTGAACACAATATAATTTTTAAAGACATGGGTTCATATCTATTATTTTTAAAATTTTAATAAATTTTTACACTTAAATTTGAGTTTAATTAAATCCATCTTTAAAATACTAAGTCCGCCCTAGCTTGGAAGTTAGGCCAACATGCCCAATTTTCTAAGAGCCTTGTGCTGGATTTTTAGAGCCTGATCCCGAGGCAGGGGAGGAGTTAGCCTTTCGCTTATGGTTTTGGTCGAACAGTAACTTTGTTCCAAAACCTATATTTGTTTTATGAAATTTATTGAATATGTTTAAGTTATTAATTTAGAATCCAGTAACTTAAAATAACTAAAATCCTAAACCCATAAATTTTAAATCCTGACTCTGTTCGGAAGTGGTCTAAAGTTCCAAATTGAAGCGTGTTTCGGTTGTTGGGTTGTTTTCTGATTCTGAAGTTCAGTTTGATTCGGAACTATACTAGTGTAGGATAAAATTATAGTTGTAATTCTGATTGCAATTTCAATAAATTAATTATTCTGAATTGACAAGGATTGAGTTTTACTAGTGTTTACTCTTAAAATCGAAAATAATTGAATTTGTTTGCGATTTAAAAGATACGTGGTTTAATTTAATACAAATGATCAAAGAACTAAGTAATTGAATTAAAAGAAGATAAAACGATCAAACCAAATGTGCCGAAGTAATTAAGCTTGGCATTAGATTTGAATGGTAAAGATTGGTTCCAAGCCCTCGAAATAGAACTCGGTTGCAACTAAATAGATGAACATCTGAAAAATACTTGAACAATTGTTATAAGCCAAAAATAAACTATATTGCTTTGATATGCATGCCAACAATCCCGAAAATAAAAAGGTTCTCCTCTTTATATAGTAGAGGAGTTTAACCCTAATACAAGTCTAAATAAGGTAAAAATCCTTTTCTTCCTTTTCTCTTATGAAACACGGTTTACCGCTAATACCAAGCGTGATCCGCACCGTAATATCCGGCTGATTGCGGGTATTTCGGCTCTCCGTTTGTCTTTTTTAACCGTTTCTTCCTCTACCCTCGGTCCCTCGTATTGCTCCAGCTAGAATCTTTCCGGGTTTGGCCATGCTCAATTCCCGACATGTCATCTATCCGCTACTAGTTCCAATCTACGGGCACCCTCGACCTTACTCGAACTAGTGACGAGTAATATTGTTCCTTGCTTCTTAACGGGAAATCGGGAATAACTTCATCCCCGATTTTATCCGTACACAAATAGTCCCCTCAGTTCTCGAAGGATAGGTTATAGGAGCGATGAGAAGTGACTAGTTGACCTCAGTTCCTTCTCCCACACATCATGAGCAAGTTGACGAACCGAAACGTCTCATCAGTCACGTCGCTCTTTTTTTGACAAGTGTCAGCCGCCGGTTGATCAACCCCGATAGTTACCAAATTCGATACGTCATGCACCCATTATTCTTTCCCTATAAAAGTATCGGTATCCTATGTTCACTTTTTTACTTTCTGATTTCGATCTTTCTTGAGTTACCCTCGAGTTTTTCATTTGTTCTTCAATCCTTCAAATCTTTATAACATGTTCTTCTTATCTTCATATTTTATCTTGAAACCTTCATACCTTACTTTTAAACCTTCATAACAAATCTCCAAACCTTTATGCCAAACCTTCAAACCTTAATACTCTCAGATAGATATGCCTAAGACTTCGAAATCAGTACCCCAAAATACTGCACCGATGACTTTTTCCTCAGCCACTAGCACCGAGGCAGCGCTTCCAGTAGTATCCCCCGGACTTTTCCTTATAGATTTCATCCCCGGAAGCTGCTCCATAGATAACGACTTCAGAGTCGAGAAAGCCTCCGCACAAGAAGACCGAGGTGAGGAAACATGGAGGTATATTTGCTCCATCACTGAGGAGACGCTTAAAGTAGTCCGAGAGGACTGCAAATGGGAAGGCAAGAACATAGTCGTTCCCAATCCCGATGAGGACATCACGACACACGTCTAAGGATATTTAAGTATTTATACGTATCCTTTCACATTTGGTCTGGTTGATACGGTGATCCTCGAGTTCTATAAGAGGTACCAGATCTGCCTCGGGCAGGTTCATCCGTCCTTTTGGAGGATTTTGACCCTTCTCCATCACTTTGCGAATAACACGGAGGAGCCTCGATTCACGATCGACCACCTGCTCCGAGTTTACAGCTCCCGGATCTTCCAAGGGGTGTTAATCAAACTTGCCCGTCGGACAAAGAAAGCTCCCTTCTCCTGCATAGACGAGGACAGAGATCGAGGTTGGCAGGGGTAGCTTTATTCGGATAAAGACCGAGGACCTCATTCCTTCCGAGTTCATGTCGTTCCTCGAGAAGTGGAACCCAAAACGTAAGTTTACTTCCTCTTAAATCATCAAAGCACTTTTTTCATGTATCTACTTTTCATTCTCCTTACTTGTTTTATTTGACATGCAGCTGTCGCCCGAGTCCCTAACACGGTCCAGTAGTTTAGGGAGTGGGTCGAAGGCATATGCAAGCAACTCACCTATCCTGTGTTACAACCCGTAATTTTGTACGTTAGATTGCGCCGTAAGATAGTCTACGTATAAGGGCCGAAGAACCGGAAAAGAGTTCAAAAAGTTAAGAAAAGAGCAAAAGGCGTCGCAAAGCCGGGTATGCTACAGCAAAACCCACATGCCAGCCGCACATTTAACACTGAAATCGCATACCAAGGCAGATTTCTGGACGAAGATCAGTGCCAAAAATGCGGTCATAAGTGCGGTCGCATTTTGAAAATGCGAACCGCATATTATACCTAATGTATCGCAAACTGAAACAGATTTCTGGGCATAAATCTACGTTAAGAATGCGGTCAATATGCGATTGCGTTTCTTGAATGCGGACCGCAAATCAGACATCCTTCATCGCATAATGAGACAGATTTCTGGGCCACGGTTCGCGTCCAAAATGCGAACCACATGTTGGTTCTGCGACGTAAATGCGATCGCAGACTGGTAGGCGACAGGCACGTGCGTCACTTATTTACCGACCTTTAAAAGGAGCATAGACCAGCCATTTCACCATTTCTAAAACCCAAAACCAAGTAGAACCCCCTCCGACCCCTTCTCAGAATACCACACAAGCCCTAATCAATTTCCCCTCTTCTTCAAGCTCTAATTGAGAGTGAAGTTCAGAGTTTGAAGAACCAAGGAAAGGCCCTAACTGATTTTCTCTCTCTTTCAAGCCCTAATTGGGAGTAAAACCTAGAGATTGAAGAACCAAGGAAGAGGGCTGAGTTATCCAACATGCAAGGTAAGTTACTGCTCTCTTTATACACCGTTTCTCCTGGGAATTCTTAATAATTCGTTCTATGCATGTAAGAACCCACGGGATGGTAATCGGAAGCCATGGGTTCAAGTTAATTACTGGTAATGGACTGGGTTATGGTTGTTTAGGGTTGCTGATTGGTTGCACGTCTTACTACTATTGTTATGGAGTTTTGGAGGAAGAAGGGTGTGGAGAAACACCATATAAATTTAGGGCTGTGGTTGATTGTAACTATAACGTTTAGAGGATAACGATAGAATCGTTTCTTTCATTATAGGCTAAGGAATTGTGACAACGCATAGCTTGAAATTGGCGCAGAGAATACCAGGTATGTGAGACTATTCCTTTCTTTCTTTTGCACGACTCCAATTGTACATCATACAATGAACGAGCCCTGATGTGCCGGGTAATTTCGGCACATTTTGATACTATTTGCTTAAAGTTTAACTTGTTTCACTTGTTAATTATCACGATATTTACGTAATTTTAGTGTACTTGCAGTGTATTGAGTGAAGGAATCCAGAAATATGGAAAAGAAGTCAAAAAGCCAGCTAAAGACAAGAAAAGAGGTCAGGAGCTTCGCAGATGTAGATATGCGATCGCAGAACAGATATGCGAGTCGCATATTCTACAGGTATATCGCAGATGAAGACAGAACTTGAGGCCAACCTTCAGGTCGAGAATGCGGTCGCAAATGTGACCGCAAAACAGGAATGCGAACCGCGAATTGGCCTGGTGGAATCGCAAACATGAACAGAGTTCTGGGTGAAAGTTAGTGTGAAGAATGCGATCGCATTCTACGATCGCATAGTCAGCATGCGAACCGCAAATCCAGATGCGACGAGAGCAAAACTGGCTGGTGTGATTTGCGACGGATGATGAAGATTTGCGAACCACATTCCTGTTCTACGACAGAAATGCGGTTCGCATTAGTTCAACGAAGGCAAAGCTGACCGACATTCGCCTCGGGTTTTGGGCCTCTATAAATAGGTTTTATAGGGTTTTGTGAAGGTATTCTTGTGAGAACTTAGAGTACAAAGTACGACTTTGATTATTTTCGAATTCTTAGAAGCTTTTGGTGATCAAAAACCCTCTATTTTTGTAAGATGATATCAATTACCCTTTCTTGTTCTTTAATTATCAGCATGTGTAGCTAAACTTAAACGCTGAGGTTGTGAACCCTATATGGGTAGAATGTTATTGAGAGTTTGATAGTGAATCCAATTTCGAAAGAAGCTTGATATTTATTTATTTCTTGTTCTTCAATTAATCGTTAGTGGTTGCAAACATTAACGAATGCCAATTCACGCTATCTTATCTTGGAAAAGTGAGATAGAGTTTGGTAGAGATAAATAACAAAAATTCAGGGCTTTAAACCTTGTTTAACGAAATCACTTAGGAATAAGTAGATTTTAATTTGAGCAAATAAAGCCCCCAAAGATACTCTACTCTTAGAAGGTATGAGTGCTTATATTGTTTCCTCTCTTATGAGAGGATTGATGTGTGTTGTTTCTTCGACCTTACGTCAACTTGAAAGGTTCAGAAAGTGTGATTCCTATGAGTCTAGCATGCATTATTTATTTTACCCCACCGAACCGCGCTATAGTCTGCCGGGTGTGGCACCTATTGTGTAACTATACTTACGTATATGTTTTACTCTATTTTAGTCGCGCTATAGTCGACAGCTATTTTACTCCATCGAGCCACGCTATAGTCGGCCGGGTATGGCACCTATTGTGCAACCACTGATCAGTTGGGTATGATGATGATGAGGCCCACAGAGGCGTATGTATATGATGATGATGAGGCCCAGAGAGGCGTATATATATGATGATTTTAAAAGGATATATGTATATGCATATGCACATCAGGCATTTCATAGTCAGTCGCTCTCAGAGGCACTCAGATGGTACAGGTTGTATCTTTCTTATCCCGACGCATATTACTGTTCTTATATTATGTTTTCCTGTGTTACATACTCAGTACTTTATCCGTACTGGCGTCCTTTCTTCTGTGGACGCTGCATGTCATGCTGCAAGTTCGGATAGATATATAGACGAGGCTCCCCCACCACAGTAGGCTGCCCAATTCAGCGGATATTGGCGAGATCCATTCTTCGGACTTGCCGTGGTCTTGGTATGCATTTTGTTATAGGCATTATGGGCATGTCGGAGCCCTGTTCTGACCTAGGTTGCATTACTTGTCTCCTTTTAGAGGCTCATGGACATAAACAATGGGTTGACTTACGTACAGTTGGAATTGCCTTATTGGCAAATGTATCTTTTTGTTGTATAGTTTTTGCATGACGGCCGTGTCGGTCATGTTATATTATATATGTATGTTCATGTCATTGTATGGAATTTTAGCTGATTATGATTATTGTTGCTATTCATACGGACATCATCGGCCTTACAGATAACCAGGAAAGTAAGATGAAAGGCATGCCGGCACTCGGCGAGTAGGGTCCGGGTGCCCGTCGCGGCCCTCCGACTTGGGTCATGACAAACTTGGTATCAGAGCAGGTCGCGTCCTAGGGATTGTCTATGAGCCGGTTCTAGTAGAGTCCTGATTATGGGTGTGTAACGCGCCACATTTATAATCAGGAGGCTGCCTGACATCTAGGGTTGTTACTTTCTTTCTAAATCTAGACCGTGCTAGAGTTGAGTCGTAAGTGCTCGTCCCTAACATTCGCCTTGTTTTCCTACAGCGATGCCTTCGACTAGGAAGCAAACAACTAGTTGACGGCTTGGTACAGATGCGGGGGAGGGTACCAGTCAGGTGCCCCAAGCTAGAGAAGGCCAAAGTGAGCCTCGGAGCGAGATGCCGTCTCGGACCTCGTCTACTCCGTCTTCCGCAGAGGACAATAGAAGCCACCCAGCATCTCCAGTTCCTCTATCTGGTACTACAGACCAGGACTTGCGGACTGCTATACAGTTGTTGACTGGCTTGGTAGCTTCTCAGACTCAGAGGCAGAATACCGGTGTTGCTGATAGACCGGTTAGTACCAGAGTTCGTGATTTTATTAATCTAGATCCTCCAGTGTTTACCGGGTCAGACCCCAAGGAGGACCCGCAGACTTTTATTGATCAGATTCATCGCACATTGCGGGTTATGCATGCTAGTGATACGGAGGCAGTACAGTTGGCTTCTTATCGGTTGCAGGATTTAGCAGTTTTCTGGTATGATAGTTGGGAAAGATCCAGGGGTTCGAATGCTTCCCCACCTGTGTGGAAGGAATTTTCTGAGGCGTTTCTTCGTCACTATTTACCAGTTGAGGTATGACGAGCCAGAGCTGATAAATTCATGAACCTTAGACAAGGTAACATGAGTGTGCGAGAGTATAGTATGCAGTTTGATTCCTTAGCAAGGTATGCTCCCCATCTGGTGGCCGATATGAGTGATAGAGTTCATTTGTTCGTGAATAGATTGGGACCACATCTGATAAATGAGTGCACGACAGCATCCTTGATAGAGGGCATGGATATTTTTCGTATTCAAGCTTATGCCCAGACATTAGAGGATTGTAAGCGCCAGCAGAGGGCAGATAGGGAGCAGGATAGGAGCCAGCATAAGAGGACAGGATTTGCAGGGTATTCTGGTGACTTCAGGAGTAGTGTCAGGCCCCAGTTTTCTAGGAGTTCAACGCCACCTGTTCCCAGCGCCCCTCCATAGGTTCAGAGACCTCGATATGATCGACTTACCTATTCGGGTCCAGGTCAGAGTTTGCGGGTATCAGGCTCGCAACATCACAGGGATACTAGTCAGACGAGACCCCTAACACCACGTTGTGATCAGTGCGGCAAGGCCCATTTTGGACTATGCCGTCGAGGTTCTGATGCATGCTATTCTAGTGGACAGCCTGGCCACATAAGACGGGATTGCACTAGTAGAAGAAGTGATGCTATGGTTCAGCCGACTGGATCCGCGTCTGGTTCTTCCTCATCGGTTCGACCTCCAGCACGGGGTTTCCAGCAGTCGACAGGTCTTGGTAGAGGTAGAGGTGCAGTTCCGAGTTCGAGTGGTACTCAAAATCGAATTTATTACAGGTATACTATCTGTACGGGTATACTATCTGTATTTTCTTGTGATGTATATGCGTTGATTGATCCGGGGTCTACATTGTCATATGTTAAACCCCTTGTGGCTAATAAGTTTGGCGTCGAACCTGAATTAATAACTAAACCATTTGCAGTATCTACTCCAATAGGGGATTCTGTGGTTGTCAGGAGGGTATATAGAGGTTGCACCATGACGATTTGTAGTCGTCAAACCTCGGCGAATTTATTTGAGTTAGCAATGGTTGATTTCGATATGATAATAGGAATGGACTGGTTGGCCTCATGCTATGCAAGTGTCGATTATCTTACGAAGATGGTTAAATTTCAGTTTCCTAGTGAACCCATCATTGAATGGAAGGGGAATATTGTTTCGCCGAAAGGTAGGTTTATTTCCTATCTTAAGGCAAGGAAGATGATTTCAAAGGGTTACATCTATCATCTCGTTCGCGTTATGGATGCGGAGGTGAAGTAACCTACTTTACAATCAATCCCGGTGGTCAATGAAATTCCAGATGTTTTTCCAGATGAACTCCCAGGTCCTCTTCCTGAAAGGGAGATTGAGTTTAGCATTGATGTGTTGCCCGACACTCACCCGATTTCTATCCCTCCATACAGAATGGCCCCAGCAGAATTGCGAGAGTTGAAGTTGCAGCTAAAGGACTTGCTGGATAAGGGCTTTATTAGGCCTAGCACTTCACCTTGGGGTGCGCCAGTCTTGTTTGTGCGGAAGAAAGACGGGTCGTTAAGGATGTGTATTGATTATCGTCAGTTGAATAAGGTTACTATAAAGAATAAATATCCACTTCCAAGGATTGACGACCTGTTTGACCAACTCCAGGGTGCCAAGCACTTTTCCAAGATTGACTTACGTTCAGGGTATCATCAGGTGAGGGTCAAGGAGAAGGATATTCCAAAAATAGCCTTCCGGACAAGATGGGCATTTTGAGTTCTTGGTAATGTCGTTCGGGCTAACAAATGCCCCGGCAGCCTTTATGGACCTTATGAATACCGTATTCAAGCCTTATATTGATGTGTTCGTGGTTGTATTCATTGATGATATTCTAGTGTATTCCCGTTCAGAGACAGAACATATGGGCCACTTGCGGATAGTATTACAGACCCTTCGGGATCGCAAGTTATATGTGAAGCTCTCCAAATGTGAATTCTTCCTGAACTCAGTAGCATTCCTAGGCCATGTGATATCTGATGAGGGTATTAGTGTCGACACTCAGAAGATCGATGCAGTGAGAAGTTGGCCAAGACCCACACCGTCAGAAGTCCGCAGTTTTCTAGGGCTAGCAGGATATTACAGGAGGTTTGTAGAAGAGTTTTCCTCTATATCGGCACCATTGACTAAGTTAACATAGAAAGCTACCAAGTTCTAATGGTCCGACGCTTGTGAACGTAGCTTCCAGGAGCTAAAGAATCGGTTGATCTCCGCGCCAGTCCTTACTCTTCCAGAGGGAACAGAAGGGTATGTGGTGTATTGTGATGCTTCAGGTGTAGGTTTGGGATGCGTATTGATGCAACGTGGGAAGGTGATTGCTTACGCGTCAAGACAATTGAAGAAGCATGAAAGGAATTATCCAACCCATGATTTGGAATTGGCTGCAGTAATATATGCTTTGAAGATATGGCGGCAGATAGATATGCCGCAGGTACAACTGTAGATGTCAGATCACAAGAGTTTGCAATACCTCTTCAGTCTGAAGGAGTTGAATTTGAGACAGCGACGTTGGCTCGAATTACTGAAAGACTACGACATCGAAATATTGTAAAATCCCAATAAAGCCAATGTTGTAACAGACGCCCTCAGTCGTAAGTCAATGGGAAGCTTAGTACACATTGGAGCGGGTAGATGGGATTTGACTAAAGAGCTTCATCAGCTGGCCAATATGGGAATCAGATTGTTAGACTCTAAGGACGGGGGTGTCACTGTGCAAAATACATCAGAATCATCTCTGGTAGCCGAGGTAAAAGCACGGCAATATGAAGATTCCACCTTGGTACAATTGAGAGAGGGCATTCAGCAGGGCAAAATTTTAGCTTTTGAGATCGGAGGAGATGGAACACTGAGATACCAGGGCCGATTATGTGTGCCTAATGTGGCATGGTTGCGAGAGAAGATTATGAGTGAGATTCATCAATCTCGATATTCCATCTATCTCGGCTCGACAAAGATGTATCATGATGTCAAGGAGCAGTGTTGGTGGGATAGCATGAAGAAGTCTATTGCAGAATTTGTCGCCAATGCCCCAATTGTCAACAAGTAAAGATCGAACATCAGAAACCCGGTGGATTGCTCCAGAATATAGAGATCCCAACCTGGAAGTGGGAGGTGATTAATATGGACTCCATTATTGGATTACCTCCCTCTTATCATAAGTTTGACTCCATCTGGGTAATAGTTGATTGACTTACAAAATGTGCCCATTTTCTGCCAGTTAAGACAACCTACACAGCTGAAGACTACGCGAAGCTGTATATTAAGGAGATTATTAGACTTCATGGTGTGCCGGTGTCTATTATGTCAGACCGAGGAGCTCAATTTTCAATGAACTTTTGGAGGTCTTTTCAAAAGGGTTTGGGCACACAGGTGAATCTTAGCACGGCTTTTCATCCGCAAACTGACGGACAAGCTGAACGTACTATTCAGACACTGGAAGAGATGCTGCAAGCATGTGTTTTGGATTTTAAGGGAAATTGGGATGACCATCTTCCACTCATAGAATTTGCCTACAATAATAGCTACCACTGCAGTATTAAGATGGCCCCATACGAGGCACTATACGAGAGGAGATGTAGATCACCATTTGGATGGTTCGAAGTCGATGAAACTGAGTTATATGGGCCAGATTTGATCCACCAAGCCATTGAGAAGGTGAAGATGATACAGGAACGATTGAAGACGGCGCAAAGCAGGCAAAAGTCCTATTCCGACGTTCGACGTCGTGATCTGGAGTTTGAAGTTGCTGATTGGGTGTTCCTAAGGATCTCACCAATGAAGGGTGTCATGCGCTTTGGGAAGAAAGGTAAGCTGAGTCCAAGGTATATAGGTCTGTATAAAATTCTTCAACGAATTGGATGTGTGGTTTATGAGTTAGCATTGTCGTCCGAATTGGAACTTGTCCATCCAGCATTCCATGTATCTATGTTGAGGAAATGTATCAGAGATCCTTCTCAAGTTGTCCCTATCAAAGATGTACAAATCACAGAGGATCTATCATATGAAGAAGTACCAGTGGCTATACTAGACCGATAAGTCCGCAAGCAAAGAACAAAGGATGTAGCTTCCGTTAAGGTATTGTAGAGGAACAGACATACGGAAGAAATGACATTGGAAGCAGAGGAGGAGATGAAGTCTATACCCTTACCTGTTCCAGAGTGGAGACAATGAGGGTGCCGGGAGGATGCAGCACGCATAGAAAGGAGAAACGTCTTCATGAGGTAAGCAATAACTTGAGAATACTCCTTCTTAATGCAAAATGATAATATGCTGATAATGTACATGTCTATAAGTTGCTTACTCTTGTAGGGCCGTACGTTGAGTTAAATGCCCGCAAGTTTGTCCTCTATCTATAAGAGAAACTCAACTGGAATCCACAATGAGTAAAATCCCGTAAACCTTTACATTCGAGGATGAATGTTCCTAAGGGGGGGAGAGTGTTACAACCCGTAATTTCGTACGTTATATTGCGCCGTAAGATAGTCTATGTATAAGGGCCTAAGAACCGGAAAAGAGTTCAAAAAGTTAAGAAAAGAGCAAAAGGCGTCGCAAAGCTGGGTATGCTACCGCAAAACCCACATGCGGGCCGCATATCTAACACTGAAATCGCAGACCAAGGCAGATTTCTGGACGAAGATCAGTGCCAGAAATGCGGTCATAAGTGCGGTCGCATTTTGAGAATGTGAACCGCATATTATACCTAATGTATCGCAAACTGAAACAGATTTCTGGGCATAAATCTACGTTAAGAATGCGGTCAATATGCGATCGCATTTCTTGAATGCGGACCGCAAATTAGACATCCTTCATCACATAATGAGATAGATTTCTGGGCCACGGTTCGCGTCCAAAATACGAACCACATGTTGGTTCTGCGATGTAGGCGACAGGCACGTACGTCACTTATTTACCGACCTTTAAAAGGAGCATAGACCAGCCATTTCACCATTTCTAAAACCCAAAACCAAGTAGAACCCCCTGTGACCCCTTCTCAGAATCCCACACAAGCCCTAATCAATTTCCCCTCTTCTTCAAGCTCTAATTGAGAGTGAAGTCCAGAGTTTGAAGAATCAAGGAAAGGCCCTAACTGATTTTCTCTCTCTTTCAAGCCCTAATTGGGAGTAAAACCTAGAGATTGAAGAAACAAGGAAGAGGGCTGAGTTATCCAACATGCAAGGTAAGTTACTGCTCTCTTTATACACCCTTTCTCCTAGGAATTCTTGATAATTCGTTCTATGCATGTAAGAACCCACAGGATGGTGATCGGAAGCCATGGGTTCAAGTTAATTACTGGTAATGGACTGGGTTGTGGTTGTTTTGGGTTGCTGATAGGTTGCACGTCTTAATACTATTGTTATGGAGTTTCGGAGGAAGAATGGTATGGAGAAACATCATATAAATTTAGGGTTGTGGTTGATTGTAACTATAACGTTTAGAGGATAACGATAGAATCGTTTCGTTCATTGTAGGCTAAGGAATTGTGATAGTTCGTAGCTTGAAATTGGCGCAGAGAATACCAGGTATGTGAGAAAATTCCTTTCTTTCTTTTGCATGACTCCGATTGTACATCATACAATGAACGAGCCCCCAAAGATACTCTACTCTTAGAAGGTAGGAGTGCTTATATTGTTTCCCCTCTTATGAGAGGATTGATGTGTGTTGTTTCTTCGACCTTACGTCATTTTGAAAGGTTCAGAAAGTGTGATTCCTATGAGTCTAGCATGCATTATGTATTTTATCCCACCGAGCCGCGCTATAGTCGGCCGGGTATGGCACCTATTGTGGAACTATACTTATGTATATGTTTTACTCTATTTTAGTTGCGCTATAGTCGACAGCTATTTTACTCCATCGAGCCGCGCTATAGTCGGTCGGGTATGGCACCTATTGTGCAACCACTGATCAGTTGGGTATGATGATGATGAGGCCCACAGAGGCGTATGTATATGATGATGATGAGGCCCGCAGAGGCGTATATATATATATATATGATTTTAAAAGGATATATGTATATGCATATGCACGTCAGGCATTTCATGGTCAGTCGCCCTCAGAGGCACTCAAATGGTACAGGTTGTATGTTTCTTATCCCGACGCATATTACTGTTCTTATATTATGTTTTCCTGTCTTACATACTCAGTACTTATCCGTACTGACGACCTTTCTTCTGTGGACGCTGCATGTCTTGTTGCAGGTTCGGATAGACATATAGACGAGGCTCCCCACCACAGTAGGCTGCCCAATTCAGCGGATATTGGCGAGATCCATTCTTCGGACTTGCCGTGGTATTGGTATGCATTTTGTTATAGGCATTTTGGGCATGTCGGAGCCCTGTTCCGACCTAGGTTGCATTACTTGTCTCCTTGTAGAGGCTCATGGATAATAGACAATGGGTTGATTTACGTACAGTTGGAATTGCCTTGTCGGCAAATGTATCTTTTTGTTGTATAGTTTTTGCATGACGGCCGTGTCGGTCATGTTATATTATATATGTATGTTCATGTCATTGTATGGTATTTCAGCTGATTATGATTATTGTTGCTATTCATACGGGCATCATCGGCCTTATAGATAACCAGGAAAGTAAGATGAAAGGCGTGCCGGCACTCGGCGAGTAGGGTTCGGGTGCCCGTTGCGGCCCTCCGGCTTGGGTCGTGACATCCTGAGCGTGAGTGGCGCAAGCTCTCCAAAGGCTAGTGGGAGGCTCGTTCTCATGGTGAGTGCCCCTCCTTTTTTGGTTGAATTCTTTAATTTGTCATGGCTACGACTAAGTCATTTTTTCATAGTTTTGCCTAACACCACCAAACTTCAGAAAATCACCGATGTCGTGGCCTTGACCCTATCTACAAAACCCTCTGCTTCACTATAGCCCGTTGCCGAATCTACTGTGAAGAAGGAGGAAAAAACAAAGAAGAAAAGATCACCTAACTCCTGGGACGCTCCTGCCGAGGACAAGAAGAGGAAAAGAATCGTGCTCAGGGTCAGAAAGAGCACCAAAAGGCTTCGGATGCCCGGGACCCAGATTCCGGGGCTCTTCACCGACTCATAGACTTCCCCGAGGATGACGACGACATAGAGTTCGTCATTCACAAGCCGATCGATGCCGACCTAGAGATGGTGGCCCCGGAGGGGGATGCTCGAAAGGCTGAGTCCCCCTCAACTCGGGGGCTCGAAAAAGAACAAGTGGCTACTGCTTCGCAAGAAGCCCCTCCGGTCCCGAGAACAGTTGTTCCTAAAGATAATGTTGTCATCCACATTCAACAATCACCGCCCCGGCTGGAGGCCACTTTAAACGAAGCTTAGGCGGCTGAGGAGAAATCAACTGACGCGTCCCGGGTTGTGGATGATATCCTTAACTCATTTTTCGAGGGTGTGGACGCCAGCATGCTAGAGGATTACTCTCGCTTTGGCCACCTGAAAATCCCAAAAAGGGTTGTGTAATCGGGAGCAGGTGACCGAGTGCGAGCTCGAAGCTCGAGAAGAAGTTTTTGGCCCCGAGTGTGGACCTTGAGCGAAAGAAGACTGTCATGTTCATGGTGGCGATGGATACTAGCATGTTGTTCGGGCTAGTCGGGGTGGCCAATTATCTCCGATCCTTAGTAAATGAGGAAGAGAAATGAAGATGAACGAGGTAGATGGGTCAAGTCTCTTCAACGAGGCTCAGCGGGCGCTGAATCGGGTATACCTTCTTCCTTTTTCATCTTAAAGAGTTCATGTTACTTAACGGTTTCCAAACGATTTTCTTTCTATATCTCTAGACTCGGTGCTTCATCATGAAAGCTTTCATCGATCCAGGATAGAAGTGAGTCACCTCGAATTCGAGCTCAGCGAGTAGGCCCGGCAAACAGAGATGTATAAAGCTCTCTACGAGCAGAAGGATGAAGTTTTTAGGGACATAGTTGACTGCTCTACCCTCCAAGCTGAATTGGAGAAAGCCCAAAAGGAGGCTTCAAAAAGCGAAACAGGACCATGCCCTTCTGGTTGAAAAGGTAAGAGTGCTCGAGATCGATAAAGAGATGTTAAATGCAAATGCTAACGCCACAACCTCGCAGGTCCAGGAGAAATTAACCTTGATTGACCAGCTTAGGTCCGAAATGGACGAGGTCGAGGATTCAATTGATGAATTGAGGGGCAAAATGGATCTCCTAGCATCAGAGCGGGATGCCACCAAAGAGGACCTGGTATCGATCAAAGTGCAGCTCCGAGCGATGAGAGAAAAGGCCGACAAATGGTCTAGGCTAAATAAGGAGCTCCAGGCGCAGCTTGCCTCGGCCGTTGCAGAATGTGACGCTCTCAGCCAAAAATATACTGAGCTAAAGTCCAAATTAGAGGTGGCTTCGAATGAGGTCTCGGAAGCCCAGGACATTTTGGCCCAGTACAAGACTAATGTCAAGATAGCCGAAGCCCGAATTATAATAAAGGCTAAGTACGTGAAGTGGCTATCTCGGAGGGAGGATCTCGAGGAAATCCAAGCCTGGGGGTTGACTTAACGGCTAAGATCAAAGAGGCCAAGAGGCTCGAAGCCAAAGCCAAAGCGAGGTACCAGCTCGAGGGTTCGGATTGTGAGCTGGGCTCTGATGAAGACTAGGCGGGAAATGCTTTAGCTTATTTTTGTCTTTTCTTGTATTTGTACGCTTTGTATTTTGGGGCCGTTTTATCGTGCCTCCGTATATATATATATATATATATATGTGTGTGTGTGTGTGTGTGTGTGTGTGTGTGTGTGTGTGTGTGTATTTCCCTTCGGCTACATATTGTGTCCTTTAACTATTTTTGCATTTGCTTATGTTTAGGAATTAGGATATATAATTTATATCTCAGACTTAATAAATCATTAATGCCTTAGCATAAAATTTTACATTGCTTAAATTGCTTGACTTCCAAAGCCCGGATAGGGCTTGGGTCAAGTAACGACTCCGAGTTGCTTTGACTTCAGAGGATCCTATAAAAATAAAATGAAGTATTTATTAAAACATTCAAATGATTTATTCAAATACAGTTAATCTTTGCCGAAGGTGGCTCTTTTCATGGCCGTAATTCGAGACTCATTGACTTCATCAGATCTGACATAATCTTTTACGGATTTAAAATGTGTAAGGACCTTACTTTTTATATGCACGAACTTAGACGTCTCCAAGTCGTTTATACATCGTGATCGAAGCTCCAATGGCTTCGTATCTTAAGTTGGACGTGGCTTTTCATATTTAGGTCCTGCCTTGTAGGATCGGTGTCCTCGTGATTAGTAGCCTGATTTTTCCGATCTTACCATCGGGCAGCAATCCCCGGTTCGGGGTGACCCGTAGGATAGGTCTTTAAATGATAGGGCATAGTCTTGTGGACTTCTTACTACCTTTGGTTTCGTACCTCCAGTTAATGATGGCTCGAAGGCTTAGAAAGTTTTGAACCCAATATTTATTCTAAATGACACAAAGATAACATTGTTCGTGTTAACGCAAATCGATGAAGTATAGAAAGTGAATTTTCTCACTTTATTACTTCAAATGTAGTGCAAATAATCGAAGCTACAAAACTATCTACGGTGGCGAGAATGAACTATCTGGGCACGATTCATTTGATCATCTAGCCCTTACAATGGATCCTATTATCCAAGCCTTGACTTTTGATGTCGAGTAAAATTGTCTTCGAAGTTCCCCACTCAGATCTTTGAATCTTGATTCAGGTTGTGATAGTCCCCTAATACTTGAGGCCGAATTAGAAGTCCCCGACTTGGAAGTGTCGTAGATTTTCCCTTATCCGAGTTGATCTCTATTCCTCGGTTAGATACCATGAAGCCAAGGAACTTGCCTGAGCTGACTTCGAAAGCACACTTCTCCAGGTTCAACATCATACTGTATTCTCTTAGTATATCGAAGATATTCTGCAAATGTTGCAAATGGTCCTCTGCTCGCAGGGACTTAACTAACATATCGTCAATATAACCTTCATTTATTTCCCTATTTGTTCCTCGAACATTCGGTTAACTAGGCATTGATACGTGACACCGGCATTTTTTAATCCAAATGGCATCATGTTATAACAATAAGTGCCGAACTTGGCTATAAAAGAAGTTTTCTCTTGGTCCCCCGGTCCATTCATATTTGGTTGTACCCCGAATAGGCGTCGAGAAAGCTCAGTGTCTCGTGCCCTGCGTTGCATCGATCATTCGGTCAATGTTAGGCAAAGGAAATGAGTCCTTTGGGCATGCTTTATCCAAATCCTTATAATCTACGTACATTCTAAGTTTGTTTCCCATTTTAGCTACGACGACTACGTTAGCTAGCCAATCCGTGCACTTAACTTCCCGAATGGAACCTATTTAAAATCTTAGATATCTCGTCTTTGATGAATGCGTGACTGGCTTCATACTGTGGCCTCCTCTTTTGTTTAATCAGGTGAAAGTTCGGATCCAAACTTAATTTGTGAATCTCCAATATGATTGCTTTCATATGTAAGTGGGACCAGGCAAAGCAATCGGCATTAGTTTTAAGAAAATTAATGAGTTTTCCTTGAGCATGGGGGTTAGCCCTGTGACCAGGTATACCATTCTATCAGGTAGATGCTCGAATAATATGACTTGTTCCAGTTCCTCGATTGTTGATTTGGTGGCATCGACATCATCAGGTGCTACTAAGGACCTCGGGACCCCGAAATCATCTTCTTCATTAGTTAGACGCTCCTCCTATTTTTCCAGCTCGTTTGAGTCCAAGACCTGTGATTGCTATTTGGTGCCTTTCTCTCTGATCAGTCCCTTTCTTCCGATGTTATGACTGCGGGTGCTGCGATCACTTCTTCGACGCCGAACATCTCCTTTAAGGTCGGTTGTTCCCCGTAGACCGCTTGGTGCAAGGTCGACGGTACCGCCGTCATGCTATGAACCCGCAGTCTTCCAAACAATGCGTTCTACCTCATATCCCCTCGATCACAATGACCTTCGCATGCCGGGTGGTCTCGATCGTGTTGACTGGTAGGGTGATTTCACCCTTCGTTGTCTCGCATGCCATATTGAACCCATTTAGTACTCGAACTGCTGGTACGATCTGGTCCAACAGCCCCAGTTGTTCCACAACTCTCCATCGGATAATGCTGGCCGAGCTACCTGGATCAATTAACACATGTTTAACTCGATATTTATTAATGAGTATAGAAATTATCAGTGCATCATTGTGAGGTTGAATGATGCCCTCAGCGTTCTTGTCACTAAATGAGATGGACCCTTCCGGAACATAATCTCGAGTTCACTTTTCTCTTGTGATAGAAACTTTGGTGCATTTTATCACTAGTCCTTGTGGAACGTCAACTCCTCCAATAATTATGTTAATCACATGTTGAGGTTCTTCCTGCTCGATCTGCTTGTTAGCGTCCCTGTTCTTGAAGTGGTTTTTTGACCGTTCACTTAGGAATTCCCAAAGGTGCCCATTATTGGATAAATGAGCTACTTCTTCCCTTAACTGCCGACAATCCTCGGTTCTGTGTCCGTGAGTACCGTGATATTTGCAGATCATATTGTAATCCTTTATGCCGGATCAGACTGGAGTGGCCTCGGCCACTTGGTCTGCTTGATGCGACCGATGGCTGACACTATACTCTCTGCATCCACGTTGAAGTTACATTATGATAGCCTCGGGGCATCCCTGACTCCGAGTGGTTTGTCAAAACCGTTTCTACTCACCAACCCTCAGTTGCTAGGACCCTGAACATTTCTTCTGTCGTTCTTGGTTGGATAGTGATTGGGTCTGTTTCCCTTATATCTGAGTTGTATAGCTGATATCGGTCTCGGGATGGCCTCGACTCTTGATCCACTATCCTTTTAGACTTGTCGTTTGCTCTATTGGGATAAACTGACCCCGAGGGAGCCCTTAGTTAGTCGTCCTCGACTCTGATCTTTGACTGATACATGTTCTAGACATCGGCCCAGGTAACCGCTGGGTACTCCACAAAATTTTGCTTCAATTGTTGAGAAGCAACCGAACTTTGGGGGTTTGAGCCCCTGAGTAAATGCCTGAACGGTCCAATCGTCTGTGACCGAGGGCAGGTCCATCCATTCTATCTAGAATATCAACATGAATTGCCTAAGCATCTCGTTGTCCCTTTGCTTGACTTTGAACATGTCCGATTTTCTCGTCTCAAATTTAATAGTGCTGGCGCGGGATTTAACGAAAGCATCTGCAAGCATAGCAAACAAATCAATAAAATTTGGAGGTAAGTTGTGATACCATATTATTTCTCCCTTGGGCAAGTTTTCCCTGAATTGTTTTAGCAGCATTGACTGGATCTCGTCATCCTCGAGGTCGTTTCCGTTTATTGCATACGTGTAGGAGGTCACATGCTCATTTGGATCTATGGTCCCGTTGTATTTGGGAATATCGGGCATTCAGAACCTTTTCAAAATTAGCTTTAGGGCCACGCTTGGGGGGGAAGGTTTCTGAATGAACTTTTTGGAATCCGAGCTCTTTAATATTATAGGTGCTCCCGGGATCTGATCGACCCTCGAGTTGTAAGTTTTCACTTTCTTGTCGTTCGCATCTATCTTCGTTTCGCCAGATTCCGCCCGCTTTGTCTATGCCTAGACCATTTTCATCACTCGGAAGTTTCTCCTGGTCCTGACTCGTCACGCTCTGTGATAATCCGTTCTTCCCTTCGAGTGTCTTTTCCAACCCGTTCGGTTTCAGCCACGTTGTGTGCGTGATTTTGACTCTGCAGTTGTGCTATGGCAACTTGCTGAGCTTGCAACATATCAAAAATCGAACGTAAGCTGACTCCATCACCTCCCCCTTCGGGTGCCTCGTGAGCTGATGGCTGAGGTGCCACGTGAATGTTGTTGTGGGAATCAGTTCTTAAGTTGATGTTAATAGCAACCTGTAAATTGCATCGACTGGATCAGAGTTCGGAATAACATTAGGGCCGATAGGGGGTACGCTGTTGCTTGACACTACGTTGTTATTTTCACCGTGGTGGCCTGATTCGGCATCAACATTCAAGTGAGCAGATTGAGAGTTGACATATTGAATATTCCTGAAATCAAACTTCAAAGAGCAAGTATAAAATAGGGCGTGTTATAAAGATTCGTATTAAATCATCACTATTATCCTTAGCCTACGATGGACGCATAACTATTTACCCTTAAAATGGAAAATAATTGAATTTGTATGCAGTTTAAAGGATAGGTAATTTAATTTAACACAAATGATCAAAGAATAGTATGTACTGAATTAAAAAGAGATAAAACGGTCAAACCAAATGTGACGAAGTAACTAAGCCTGGCATTAGATTCTAATGCTAAAGACCGGTTCCAATCGAGCCCTCAAAATAGAGCTCGGTTACAACTAAATAGATGAACAACTGAAGAACACTTGAACAATTGCTATAAGCCAAACATAGACTATATTGCTTTGATATGCGTGCCAACAGTGTCCCAAAAATAAAAAGGTTCTCCTCTTTATATAGTAGAGGAGTTTTAACCCTAATACAAGTCTAAATAAGGTAAAAATTCTTCCCTTCCTTTTCTCCCATGAAAACACGATTTACAGCAGATATAGAACGTGATCCGCGCCATAATATCCGGTTGATAGAGGATATTTCGGCTCTCTGTTTGTCTTCTTTAACCATTTCTTCCTTTACCTCAGTCCTTCGTATTACTCGAACTGGAATCTTCCCGGGTTCGGCGGTTTCGGTCTGCAGGCACCCTCGGCCTTACTCGACCTAGTGACGAGTAACGTTGTTCCTTGCTTCTCAACGGAAAATCGGGGGTAACTTCATTTCGATTTTACCCGTACACAACTCACCCTCCTGAAAAGATAATTTAAATATGGCATTAGACCAAGGTAATTTTGGGGATCAAGATCTTGCATTACATGGTGCTGGAACACTGAACCAGAATGATGTTTATTTTATTAGTCACTCCACCATTTCATAAGTATTACTTTACCATATGATGTTGAGTGCTTAGCATCATATGGTAATTTGAGAATCCTTGCCGTCCTTTATAAAATTAATAAAGGAACAACACCGTGTTCTACTTTAGATCTCCGAGAGTAGCTAGGAATTAGCAATCAATGCCTTTAATTACTATGATATATAATATCCCTGATTGCCTTTAATTAGTTAAAGACACTAACTAAATGTCCTTTTCGGATCGTCTTGTTAGCAACTTACGTAAGGCATCAGAAGCCGGCTGTGGGAATTGAATATAGCACAGATAAATCATGTGTAGTAGATGAAGAAATTAACAACTACAAACCAGAGAAAATTCAACTGTGCTAATAACAACACCAATACTAATAAAAAAATTAATGATAATATTAGTAGTATATGCTTGGATTCAATCCACTTATGTTATTATAGTAAAAGCTGTTGACCACTGAATCTTTGCAGAAATTCTTAATTTCTTGGATCGTCGTCTGTGGAAATAATGTACCATCCCTTTAGTGATCAACATTCATGCAAATTTTAGCATAAGAGAAAAAAGTTTTTGTGCCTATTGGCTAATGTTTTCAATCAACCGAATGAATGACTTACATTAACTAAACAAAACTAACGGAAATTAGTGACTCCTCCTCTTACCTCAAAAATTCCGAATGAGGCAATTAACTTACAATAAATAAGCACAAATACATCACACTAAAATGTACAGTTCAATAATTCGGAACATTACAAGGTTGTTGGAGATTTATTTCCTCTTATTCGACTCCGAAATCGGTAACCTTGGCTTGGTTTTTTTCTTAGCATAACCTTCATAGTCGGTCTCAATATCATCAACATAGTCATCGTTCTCGTTTTCATCAACATCATTCTTCACTATTTTGATCTCTTTCTTCCTCTTTTCCACCCCACCCTTAAGCCAATCCACAACTTCTAACATACTTGGCCTGTTTTCAGGATTTCCATCAGTGCATTTCATTGCAATCAAGATTGTATTTTTCAATTGTTCGCGATTGAACTTTCCTTTGAGCCGAGGGTCAGCAATGTGATTAAAATCACCCTTTTGGAGATACGGAAGTGCCCATTGCACAATGTCACGTTTAACACCATTAGGAAGTTTCTCTAAAGGTTTCCGAGCACTAATTATCTCGAGAAGTAATATTCCAAAGCTGTAGACATCGCAACTCTCAGAGACTTTTCCCCACATGGCATATTCAGGTGCTAAGTACCCTAGGGTTCCTTTAACCCTTGTTGTTAGATGAGTAACCCCATCAGGTATCAACTTAGCAAATCCAAAATCTGCGACTTTTGCTTGGAAATTTGAATCTAAGAGGACATTGCTTGCCTTTATGTCTCTATGTATGATATGGGGATTTGCTTCATGGTGCAAGTAACTAAAAAAAAAAACAAAAAGAACAATATGAGGCTGCAGGCCGTTCCATCCATCCATACGTACGTACGTACATACATATATATATACACACATATATTATTTCTTCCATTTCAATTTATGTAATACACTTTCCTTATTAATCCGTTTTAAAAAAGAATGATATATTTCTATAGTTTCCTTAAGATTTTAAGACCACGCGTTTCAAAAGTCATTTTTTTCTTTATTGTGTGACGAATCAAACTATTTCACAGAGGGAGTACTAGTTGGAAATAACTTTGATGAAGAATAAGAGGCCTTCATTAGAAAAAAAGAGGCCGGCAAACAGAAGTATACAGAGACCAATTCCAATTCAGCATAACTTGATATTATTATCATTTGGGCAAGGATGACACACGCAAATGGAGAAATGATTCAATTGAATGTACCTACCATAATCCCTCGGCAGATCCAGTAGCAATTCTAATTCGTCGAGGCCAATCCAGAAGGCAATCAGCAGCAAGTTGGCCATGCAAATGGGTGATCAAGCTGTGATTAGGCATATAGTCATAAACTATAAGCCTTTCATCCTCGCCTGCATAAAATCCTCTTAAACCTAATAAATTTTTATGTCTCACCCTTCCAAGTATTTCCACTTCTATTGCAAATTCCATCTCTGCTTTTGCACTCATCGCCTTTAGCCTTTTAACTGCTATCTGAACAATTAAAGGAAGGCAAAAAAAGAGAGAGATTTTCAATCCAAGAACAAAAAAGGGAACTAATTTTTGAAAGCATAGTTAGTTTGATTTTAGAAAAGAAAAGTTTCAAATAAATTAGGAAAAGGGAAAATGAGAAAGTAGAAATGATAGAGTTGATTGCCTCGATGCCTTTACTAGTTCGACCCCAATAAACACTTCCGAACCCTCCTTCACCAATCTTGTTATCATTATGGAAATTGTTTGTGGCGTTAACAAGCTCTTTTAATGTGTAAATATCCCATGGATAATCCCTGTTCTTCTGAGCACTGGATTCACGAGAAAGAAAGAAAATACTTATAATTTTAACAAGGCTGAATTAAAGAAAAGTAAATTAAGCATAGGTAAGGAAGATACGAATATGTCAAGGTCGAGTAGATACCTGATCTCTGGTCTTTGTTCACCACCAAAGCAATTAAAACATCTCTTCAACATTATTTTTGGGAGAGAGAGAAGAGAGGAGCTCAAGGGAGATGGAATTGATGGAACCAGCAAGAAAATGGTGTAAACAAATGTTGAATATATCAATGCAAATTATGGAAAGAGTCCTAGAGAAGAGACAAAAGACATTCTTGGAAGTCAAGGACTTGCTTTTAAATTAATAAAAACATGATGTTACATATTAGACAGAAATTTGTGAACTTCCGTATTTGGTCTTGAAGTTCATATTTCTGTGCGTAAACCTTTTTGAGGCTTTTATATATTGTGTATTAGGTCTTCTAGATGCCTTTTTTTCTTTTCTTTTCTATTAAAATATTCTATGATGCTGATCTCATTAATTATGTTAATGGAAAACGACTCCTTCAAAGAATCATCTTAAACAATTAAGCATAGCTATGGACTCGTCCAATTCAATCGGTTTAGACTCTAGTATTTAGTTTAGTTAATGTAATGTAAATATCTCTTTACTGAAATTGGTTAAGGCTATTCCCAAACTGGCAAAGGTGATGAACTTGCTTCCGCTATCGATGTTCCTTGGATTTGAACCTCCCAAAGAAATGGACATCAATACCATTTATTTTATGGGATCACTTAATCAATATTTTTAATTATGTCACCTGAATGTATTAGCTATCCCGCGTTTCAAATAATTCTTTTTTCTCCTCAATATTCATTTCGTGTAAATTGTCACGCTGCAGATTTGCTTTAAAATTGAGTATAAAAATGAAGCTTTAACTTGGAAGATGAAGATCTTTGGTAGTTTGCCTTAGAACTTCCCATTTTATTTAACACAAATATGAACAGTAAGAGTTAATGTACATTACTTTGTAATTTCATTTGGACGTACTCCCTTTGTCCAATGTATATGTAACTATTATCATGCGGGAATTAGTCAGACTCTAAAATATTTATATTTGACTATGATTTCTTTTCAAAACCCTCTTTAGTTAAAAAAAGTATGATGTGTACAGACAGACCTTTTAATATGTTTTCTAACTATGTTAATTTTTATCTTCTTAACATTGATGAATAGTGTGAATTCACAATAACGTAATACTTTGATGCCTAATATATGCTTAGAACGGAAATAGTAACATTTTTAGTCTAATCATAATTGTTTTGTTTTTAAGATATGGACAAAATGTATTAGCCCATTCTCTTCATCGTACTGGGCGTTTAGTTGGAGTCTGTTATAGGCATCAACTGCTGAAAGGGCTTGCCTGTTTACAAACGCTACAAGACGAGAACATATAGCCCATATATAATGTGGGCTGTACTATAGCAGGCCTACGACTAGGTCAATAGTAGCCAATAAAAAAGAAGGGAATCTTTGGCAAATATGTGAGCATGTGATTTTTGCCCCGCCCTAATTACTCCTAAAAAATAAATAAAATATTTTTAATTAATTATTAGCCATTTTAGAAATTTTATTAGGTTTTTAATTGTTTAAATATTAATTAATGAAAATACTCAAAAATATCATGCATGGCATTTAGGATTTATTTTTTACATTTTTAGGAGTGAGTTAGTAGTTGTCGATTTTATAAGAATTGAGAAAAATCATAAAAAATAGTTCATGTTACATTCTTTAGTTTCAATGTTTAATTCTTAGAATCTAGCGTTACTTTAATTTTTATAAATAGCTAATTTAGTTTAACTTTCATTTAAGTGAATTAAGGTTTTAAATACCAAGCAAGTTTAGTCATAAAAATTAAAAATAAAAAGAGAGAAAAGAAAAGGTTTTCAAGTAGGTAATTTAACTAAAGAAATAAGTTTGATAATAGAAGAAAAGAAACGGATTGGGCTGATTTGCTTTCAAAATAAATCAGGCCCAATCCGGTTGGCCACAAGAGGCCCAAATTCGTTGCATCTTATTAGGTCCGGTTACATCCGGAC
>MCJB01048857.1:12868-35264 GCA_002018475.1 Nicotiana obtusifolia
CCCCCCCCTATTATATAAGGTCTATCCATATTCCAACAACTACCAGATAAAGTTTTTTGGTTGTGTTTGAGTAATTGCTTCTGCTGAGAGTCAAGGATTTTTTTTTTCTTAGAAAAACAGGACAATAGATTGGTTAGGAGTTCACACTGAATTTATATGTTGCATTATGAACTCTCAAGCCGTACTTATGAGTCATGTTGGTGTCATTTTAGTGACATCAGATTTTCTGTTTCTTGTTTCTTTCCAATGCTTTTAACCACATTTGTGTTAGGCTCACCTTTTCTGTTATTTAAAATCAAGAAACAGTTGATCCTTCTTTTTTTTTTTTTTTTTTTTTTTTTTTTTTTTTGGTATTCTAGGTTGCCAGGTCACTCAAATTCTTACAGGAAGGAGGATATTTTTCTACAAATACATGGGCAGCTGTCTCTATTCCTCGCGGTACGCTTCAGGTTTGTTTGTTATTTCCCCACTATGAATGCCTGAAAAGGACTTGCATATCTTTTAGGGGATCTTTTTTAAAGTAATTATTTCGTTTATGCTATCTGAAGCCTAAGTAAACAAGCTATATCCGAAAGCTAGAGGACTTTCACCAAGAAAAATGATATGGTCGCTATAAATGACAGCAAATCATCTACACTAATAGGTAATTTTTTGTGTGCATAAAAGATTCACCAAAAGCAAAAGGCAAGCATCAGACTTAAAAAATCATTTTCCATCCTTTGAAATGCTCTCCTATCGGTCATTGCCCTCATCAACAAATGCCTTCCTACGAAATGCTCTCCTATCGGTCATTGCCCTCATCAACAAATGCCCTCCATGTCCCATGTCTGGCATCTTCTTCTCCTCCTAAACTAGCTGTGCATCACGTCCTTAAGGTACTGACCACTGGACTCCAAACAAATTTAGCACCCTTCACTACAATTGGCTTGCTACCAGGTAATGCACCACTATGTATTTTTGTATCCGTGTCCCCCTGGAGTTTTGATGCAACGACAATGTTAGTACAATGCGGGATGTGGTTGGTATGTCACGAGGTTGACACCTAGCTGTTGAACCAAGTCTAGTATTTAAGTGGAGAAGGGCAGAGGAGCATAACCATTATCCCCAAGTTTTGAAAATGAAACAATAAACTTTTTAGTCCTACAAAAACTCACGTCTTCGTCCAACTGTTTGCACACAATAAGTTAACTTCCTTTCCTCAGTTTTTCAATTGTTAGAAATCGCACCCTGTTCTGTCAGCCACGAGAAAAGCATATCTTTCTTGGCACTCTGGAAATCCAAACTGAAAGGTGTGGCAAGCCTGTGCCCTATCTTCTAAGTAATCTATAGTAGTAGATTTTTACCGAAAACAATCCCCTGCCTCTTCCGTTCCATCTCCTAGTTCATTCTCCAAATGTGTGATGTTTTGCTCGTACAGTAACTCCATCAGGTTCTGGAATACATCTATCTCCCAATCTTGTAAAATGCTCCTACATGTAATGTCTGAATGAGACCCCTCTAAGCTGAAAACTTGATGAATTGTCATGTTTTTCCGATGTGATATGCTGTCAATAGCTGGGAAAGCTACTAAAAATGTAATGTTGCTGCACCATCTTTGTTTCCAACACTATAGCTTTTAGGGGATTGTCTTGTTTTATTTAGTCATTTTGTTCCATACTCAAATGATAGCCAGTGCGATTGCTGACTATTATATATGGATCTATTCTTAGAAACTTTTTATCACTAGTTATTAGTATTAATTTCATATCAATCTTTGGAAATAACTTTTAACATTAAAATTTGGTTATTTGTTCTGATATCATGTTTCCTTATACAGGATCTGAAATTTGCCAGATAGACTTTTATATATATATATATATATATATATATATATATATAAAATTCAGGGGCATTAGCCCGATACGTGGCACTTCTATTTGACTAGGAATAACACTTATCTTTTCCAATAATTTTTTGGCATTTTACACTGATTTACACCATAAAGAAACAAAACCTTCGCATACAAAAGACACCGATTCAATAAAAAAAAAACCGTCTCTTCTACTCTACTTATTCTTTTTTCTCTTTATTCCACTATGTCTTTGAAGAAGCGCAAAGTTTTTATCGGCGCTAAAACCAAACCCATGATTCCACGACCATCACTTCTTTATTGAGATCCCTTACTCCTTCAAACAAAACCACAGTACAATCTATGTTATGGATTTCATCGTATTCCTACTCTCTGGTGAGACTACTCTGATCTCCTCTCCAAAGTATTGCTCAATCATTTTTCTGCCAGAGATGAGAGTGTGGTAGCGGAGACTCGGTCGACGAAGCAAAAGAGTACGGAAATCCAAGGTTGCTGTGCTATGTGATTTACAGTGCAAGGATTGATGTCATTTGCACGTTAACAGGCATGCAGTATGTCGAGTTCCATACCACAGTTAATACAATTGTGGACAAGGAATACTTGATATATATTGCTTTATCAACTTTTCTTGCTTTTCCAATTCTTAAGTCGTTTTGTATGAATGTACATGTGCTCACATTTGTCACAATCTTGTCTCATCGGGCATACTGATAGAACCCCAATTAGTTCACATTCTAAAAAGCAACAGTAATTCTATGTCTACAAGCTGCAATCGAAAGAAGAGCATCTGAGGTATTCTGCTCCTCCCTTCTTAGCGTTTGAAAGAAACATTCAACTATACATTTCAGAGCGTGTTTCGAATCAGAGGCGAATCCGACAAAAAAAAAAAAGGGACTTCAAAGGATCACATGTTTACTCCCAAGTTTCATGTCTTTGAATTACCCATTAATTCACCAGTATGGTGAAGACGGATATAGACTTGGAATTCTTTTGGCAGAGATGTAATCAACAAAACTTTCATGTCACAAAATTTAACAATGAGACAGTTCTACTACTTCAGTATACAACAAAGACTTAATGAAGGCACGCTCTTCTACAAACTGGTACACTATTGCTGCAGTACAAATTGGACAGTTATATTGCAATAGAGGAAGAAGATTTCCTTGTATCCGGAATGATAAAAAAGAACAAGCACTTGATTTTTTTTCCCTCTAGATTGATGGATACTATTGTATGAGGTGATTATGATTGTAAATGGTAGAAAAAACTATTATCTTGCCTTCGTCGCATACTGGGGAAACTCGATATAGGTACAAATTTTTTAAGATGCAATGGCAATTTTTTTGGCATGACTAGTAGTGACTCGTATTCAGCACAGTTATTCAGGAGTTTGGCATGACTCGTAGTGAAGCTGATCACTCTGTGTTTTATCCGCCTTCTGCTTCAAATTTCTATATTTTTCTGGTGGTTTATGTTCTTGATATTGTTTTTACCGGCAATGATCAGGATGGTATTACTAAGTTGAAGCAACATCTCTTTCAGCACTTTCAGACTAAGGATCTGGGCAGATTATAGTATTTTCTAGGTATTGAGGTCGCTCAGTCTAGCTCAGGTATTGTAATCTCACAACGGAAGTATGCCTTAGACATTCTTGAGGAGACAAGAATGACAGGCTGTAGATATGTTGACACTCCTATGAATCCGAATTCTAAATTTCTACCGGGACAGGGGGAGCCGCTCAGCGATCCTGCAAGATATAGGCGGCTGGTTGGTAAATTAAATTAAATTAAATTAAATTACCTCACAGTGGCTAGACCTGACATTTCCGTTCCTGTGAGTGTGGTAAGTCAGTTCCTGGATTCTCCCTGTGATAGTCATTGGGATGCAGTTGTCCGCATTCTTCGATATATAAAATCAGCTCCAGTCAAAGGATTATTGTTTGAGGATCGAGGCCATGAGCAAATTGTTGGGTACTTATATGCTGACTGGGCAGGATCACCTTCTGATAGACGTTCTACGTCTGGATATTGTGTTTTAATAGGAGGTAATCTGGTGTCTTGGAAGAGCAAGAAACAAAATGTGGTTGCTCGGTCTAATGCAGAAGCAGAATATTGAGCAATGGCTGTGACAATATGTGAGCTAGTTTGGATCAAACATTTGCTTAATGAGTTGAATTTGGTGAGATCGGCAAGATGGAACTTGTGTGATAATCAAGCTGCCCTTCATATTGCATCAAATCCGGTGTTCCATGATAGAACTATAAGACATTGAGATTGACTTTCATTTTATATACTCTTAGGAGATATTGCTACAAAGTTTGTGAAGTCGAATGATTAGCTTGCAGGCATTTTCACTAAGTCCCTCACTGGTCCTCGTATTAGTTACATATGTAACAAGCTCGGTACATATTATTTGTATGCATTAGCTTGAGGGGGAGTGTTAGATAGCTATAGAGTTAATATGTGATTAGTCCGAGTCCCATATTGAACAGGAGTAAGATCTGTATTATATATAGTTATAAATATAGCTCATTGTATTATAATTAATTGTTGTTCCGCGACATTAGATCGGATAATGTTGGCAGAACTACCTGGATGCACACGTTTAATTTGAAATTCATGTACTAGGATAGAGATTACCAGTGCATCGTTATGGGGCTGCATATCCCCTACTGCATCTTTGTCGTCGAAGAACAAGGTTTTTGTTGTTAAATATAGATTTTCTCCCGTGCATTCTCACAAATACCATGTGAGATATAGCACGGAGAAAATTGTATTATCAATATCTCATTAATTTACTACAATACAAGGAGTCCTATTTTATACAGTGTGTATATATATATACGTACAACCTTCACTATCAATGTGGGACACTTATACAAACAACACACTCTATGCATAAACTAACTCTAATATATGGTATAAATAGAAGTCCCTGGCTAATATGTATCACAATACTGTCTCTAGACCCTTATGGCGAGGGGGAAGGAGTTCTTTTTTAAGGGAAAGGTTCAAATTGCCCTCGAAACATGTAAAATTGTTTAGATTTTCTCTCCGTTAATAGTTGGGGTCAAATATATCCTCACCGTCATCAAAGTAGACCAAATATACCCATATATTCAAACAGCCGTAGCTTAGAGACAAATTAGTCTCTACTAATAGTGCTTAGGTAAAAGGTTCATATTTGTCTTTGAACTATGTAACATTGTTTATATTTGCCCTCTGTAATAGTTGGAGTCAAATATACCCTCACCGTTATCAAAGTGGGCCAAATATACCTTTATATTCAAACAACCATAGCTTAGAGACAAATTAGTCTCTACTAATAGTGCTTAACATCATATTCTGCCACGTGACTGAAAATTAAAACCAACCGCTATTTGCTGCCGCCAGTCATAACACCATAACCACCTTTTTCCAACACTGTATTAAATACGGATAACATCTAGGAACTATTAGAAAGATCAGGACTTCTTAACAAAACCTTCAATTTCATATCTTTATGCTTCATTAATTCTCGTTTATGGAAGAGTGAATTAAATATGATTTATGTTTTTAATTCATAGTATTTTGGATCTGATACATAGACTTTTGTATCTATTCAAAACCCTAGTATAAAAGTACTGGTGTTGGCTTCAGAAGTTCATCCATTTTTATCCGTTATCTACATCTGAGCAAGAAAACAGTAAAAAAGGAGTCTTTTTATAAGTTCAACATCTAGGTCGTGTTTACTTGCTTGGTTTCTGAATTGGGTCATGGTTTCATCTGTTAAGAAGTTATCCTCAGATTTGAGCTGAAAAAGATCTAACTAAAGATTGTGACAATGTAGCGAAGGTGGCTTTTATGTGTTGAAGGGCTGTAAAAGCTTCTGTAGTGGTGGTGTTTAGAAGGAGGAAGGCGGAGAAGTATCGTGAAGGGAAAAGATATAATGTAATGTATGTGTATATGTGGTTGGAGAGAAAATGGCATTATGAGCGTAAAATGTGTTCTCATGTACAAGTAGTTAGTTTTTGGCAGATGAGAAATGATATGAAGATGTAATGGAAATTTGGACATGAATTCTGATGGGAGATGTTCGAGTAAAGGGGTATAAGTTTGGGCTAGAAGTTGAAATTGAGTTGCATGTGCAACACGTCGCAGTCATTGATATTAATAGAGAATAATTAGTTTTTAAGTAGTTGACTGTTAGTCATAGGGCATATTTGGCCCACTTGGGTAACGACGAGAGTATATTTGACTCCAACTATTAATAGAGGGGAAATATGAAACAATTTCACATAGTTCCGGGGCAAATTTGGACCTTTCCCCTTTTAATTAAAATAATGATCCCCAGTGTCGCCACACACGCTGTGCCATGTTAGCAAACATGTCTAATAGGCACAATTTGGCTTGAGTTCAGGTGTTAAATAGGAACGAGGCTTGTTCAGGTGTCTAAATGAAAAATGGGGCAAGTTTGAGGGGCTCCTTATATATTTGGCCGTTTCTAATTTATTTTCTAGATTCACATTTTGATCTATTTTTAAGTTATAATTGTATTGTTAAGAATATTAAAATAGAACATGTGTCTTTGGACTAACGCACCCGTGATAGGAAATATGACCTCCTTGAACCTTGCCTTTTAAAAGACCGGATCTATATTCTTATTCGGAGCATATGGTAATGCTTCGGGTTGTTTTAACTTGTTTCTTCTCAAACAAGATGTAATGCTTTGAGATGATCGAATATGGATGGCAACTTATGTTGTGCTATGATAGAATATTAGCTGTATGTCTTTACTATTGAAGTATCCTTGCTGCTGTTTCTTCTTTGAGGGGTTATCAAATTTTGGTAGTTGGCATTTTTTCTCTGTTAATCTGCTATTGTTCATATGGACACGGTGTTTTTCTCCTTACAAACTTGAATTTTACTTATATATTTTTCATATAGGTGACTTTTCTTCATAAAGGATTTGATGAGACACGCAGGCTTGGTCTTCAACATGAGACGGAACAGGTAGGAATTTAAGATTTTGTTACCTTACTGTAGATTACTAAAATACTGATTTGTCAATCTGTTGAAACTTGGCTGGAATAGTTGGTGCGCAATTCCACTCCACCAAGCGAAACTGGAATTCTTGTTGTCGATTCTGTGGTAAGTACACCATCCTAAGTGATAATGCCGTAGATGTATATGCCTCTGCTTATCAAGATTTATTTTTTTGCTGGGTTGATTGCAGGTTCCTGGTGGCCCAGCTCAAAATCATTTAGAGCCCGGTGATGTGCTTGTTCGCATGAACGGGGAGGTTAGTCTTTCTTTGATCTCTTATGACATTTGAAATTTGATGGTTTCTATGCTCATTCCAACATGTTTTCTAGATTGTTTATAACTATACTATTTGCAAAAACCTGATTCTAGATTTATCTTCTTATATTTAGAACTGTACTCTCTCATTTTCCCATATGGCTGCATCCCACCAAATTCTGTTGTCCCACTTGAATTGTCTCCAACCAACCATTGAACTAGGTTGAACAGAGACTTATTTGACAGAGTCATACAGTAGATTTATCCGTCCCCTCTACTGTATGGTGTGTTGTGAGGGACACTTCTATTATCCTATTTGATTACTCTCAGATCTTACGTAAATACAAGAATAGTACATTGTCAGAAATTGCTTATGATTGGAAAGATTAATCATTTATTGTTCATAGCATCAAACTGAATCCTGGAAGCCTCACGCAGGTTGTTACCCAGTTCCTGAAGATGGAAACTTTACTTGATGACAGCGTCGAGCAGAAAATTGAGCTTCAAATTGAAAGGGGCAGCACTCCTTTGACAGTAGACTTGTTGGTAAATATTGTCTTTGCACGTCTTGGAATATCTCTACTTTTTATTTCTTTTCAAAGTTTTCTTCTTTCACTTGTAGATGGATACAACAATTATCAATTCTCTTCATCAGGTTAACCTTGGGTTTGGGCCCTAGCTTGATTTTTCAACCCACTTAGGTGCCAGCATTCTTATGCAATGCTGGTTTTAAGGTTGATATCAGTCAATCATTTTCTAACTTAAAATACAACTTCTACAAAAGCACCACATTTGATGGTGGCTCTCTGGACACAATCAGTTTTTGGTACCTACAGCAAAATTTGGTTGACATTACTCTGTTAAATCCTGGGAATTTCTTTTTAGGTGCAAATAATTGGATATTGCTTTGACTGATGTCCTTTTTGTTTTTCACTTCTGACTGGGTCCTTATGTTTTTGGAGGCTAGCAAAGGGATGTGGTGACTGTAAATATACCCAAACTAGAGGGTTTTAGGAGAATTAATTTGACATTCTCTTAATTGTTGTGGTTTGTCTAGATATAATTGTGAATCCACTATCAGGTGTTCCTCCATTGTACATATGCCAGAGTATTTAGCCGAGTTTGTTTGCAATATCTGGGAGCAC
Source organism: Nicotiana obtusifolia (assembly GCA_002018475.1). NCBI lineage: Eukaryota > Viridiplantae > Streptophyta > Magnoliopsida > Solanales > Solanaceae > Nicotiana > Nicotiana obtusifolia. Next base: position 21,142 of record MCJB01048857.1, read on the forward strand.
TCTACTAATAAATGTTCTGTATCAGTGTGTAACAGGATAAGATTGTTTACATGCTATCTAAGTACGTGTTTAGTGCATTGAGACAAGTGACTTGGGATACTTCAAGATCATCTTTTGTTGTGAGTATTTTTATAGCTTTGTTTTAGGCTTCATCTTGATGTTAAGAATCCGAAAGAAAGAAAAGGGCCGACAGATGGTCATAGTAAATTGTCTGTAGACCATTTCCTTCCCTTCCCTTTCCTAGCGTATCAAATTTTAGCTATTATCTAATCAAGGATATTTTATCTTCCTTTAGTTCTCTTAGTTGCTAATATCCCACATAATTTTTGTGGAAATTCATCTTACTCATTATTTTATGCGAGATAGAATATGGAATGAGATACGCGTGTTAGTAATACCTGGATAAGAATATCTAAAGACAAAAATGCCTTTAAAGTAGGCAATCCCTACATAGCCATCTCCGTATTTTTATTCACAGTGTAATAATTTCTACACTATTAATCACTATATAATAACCTCTCCATTATTATTTAGCGCATGACTATCACTGCATTACAATGTCTACATAAGTAGTGCATGAACCAAAGGATCCCTAATTTATTGACGTGAGAGAGCACGAGAGAAAAATATATTATTGCTATAATCAATTATAATACAATGAGCTCTATTTATAGAACACATATCCTACTCCTATTCTATGTGGGACTAGAACCAATTCATATTATTTACGTAACTATCTAACACTCTTACTCAAGCCGGTGCATACAAATCATATGTAATGAGCTTGTTACATATGTAACTAATACGAGGACCCATGAGGGACTTGGTGAAAATATCTGCAAGCTGATTATTCGACTTCACAAACTTTGTACCAATATCTCCTAAAAGTATCTTTTCTCTGACGAAGTGACAATCAATCTCAATGTGTTTTAATTCTCTCACGGAACACCGAATTTGATGCAATATAAAGGGCATCTTGATTATCACACACAAGTTCCATCTTGCTGATCTCACCAAATTTCAACTCCTTGAGCAACTATTTGATCCAAACTAGCTCACATGTTACCATAGTCATTGCTCGATATTCTGCTTCCGCACTAGACCGAGCAACCACATACTGTTGCTTGCTCTTCCAAGATACCAAATTACCTCCTACTAAAACACAATATCCAGACATAGAACGTCTATCAGAAGGTGATCCTGCCCACTCAACATTTGAGTATCCAACGATCTACTCATGGCCTCAATCCACAAACAATAATCCTTTGCTCGGAGCTGATTTTATATACCGAAGAATGTGGACATATGCATCCCAATGACTATCACAGGGAGAATCCATATACTGACTGACAACACTCACAAGAAAAAAAAATTAGGTCTAGTTAGTGTGAGATAATTTAATTTACCATCCAGCCGCCTATATCTTGCAGGATTGCTAAGCGGCTCTCCCTGTCCTGGCAGAAGTTTAGAATTCAGATCCATAGGAGTGTCAACAGATCTACAACCTTTCATTCCTATCTCCTCAAGAATGTCTAAGGCATCCTCCCGCTGTGAGATCACAATACTTGAGCTAGACTGAACGACCTCAATACCTAGAAAATATTTTAATCTGCCCAGATCCTTAGTCTGAAAGTGATGAAAAAGATGTTGTTTCAACTTAGTAATACCATCCTGATCATTGCCGGTAATAACAATATCGTCAATATAAACCACTAGAAAAATATAGAAATTTGAAGCAGAATGCGGATAAAACACAGAGTGATCAGCTTCACTATGAGTCATGCCAAACTCCTGAATAACTGTGCTGAACTTACCAAACCAGGCTCGTGGAGATTGCTTTAGACCATAGAGGGACCGACGCAACCGACATACAAGGCTACTAGACTTCCCCTGAGCAACAAAACCAGCTAGTTGCTCCATACAAACTTCGTCCTCAAGATCACCATAAAGAAAAGCATTCTTAATGTCCAACTGACAGAGAGGCCAATGACAAACGACAGCCATGGATAGGAAAAGGCGGACTGATGCTATTTTAGCCACGGGAGAGATAATAGCACTGTAATCGAGCCAAAATATCTGAGTATACCCTTTGGCAAAAAGACGAGCCTTAAGTCGATCAACCTGGCCATCTGGCCCAACCTCGACTGCATATACCTAACAACAACCAACAATAGATTTACCCGAAGAAAGAGTAACAAGCTCCTAAGTACCACTCGTATGTAAAACAGACATATCATCAACCATAGCCTGTCGCTATCCTATTTTTTTGAGACAACGCTTTAATTGTAGACTTAGAGATGAAAACAGAGGACAAAGATGATACAAATGCATAGTGGAGTGATGACAGACGATGATAACTTAAATTTACATAATGGGAATTAGGATTACGTGTGGACCGTATACCTTTTCAAAGTGCAATCGACGGACTAGGAGGAGACAAGTTCGCAGTAAGAGCAAGGTCAGGTGCATGACGTGAATCAGCTAGACCTGATGCTGGGCACGGACGACGACGATAAGTCAAGAGTGGTGTTCCTTTGGCTCGGGATCTAGGAAGAGCAACACTAAATTCCTCAACGGTTGGTATGGGTAAGACTTCTGTGGTTGAGGATGTAGGAGGAGCTATAAGTGGTGGAGCTGGAGCTAAAGTTGGGGTTGTAGGTGATGGAGCCGTAGAGAAAGGTGAAGGGGAAATAGTGACTGAATCTCCAAAAGATGGAACTGTTAGCATCTTAGAAATGTATAAGTGACCACCTAGGCATTGTACTATGGCTAAGTTTCAAAGACGGTAACATCAACACAGTGTTATCAAAGGCAAAAAGCGCAGAAAAGCTCTAAGGCCGGTAAGGGCTTTAAGCGCAAAGCACAAAATAAAGCGTGGGCTTTAATGAAAAAAGGTATAATTGGATAAAAAGTAAAAATTTGTATATGTAATCCAAGACCAATAATTATAAGTGTGAATAACAAATATATGGCCCAAAAAATTGAAAAAACATTATGATTAAAATGAAATATCGATTGTTTATAGGATTACACTCATTGGCAAGGAAAAGTATGCCTTAGAGACTTGATGGGACACTGAAGAGCCCGCAAAGCGAGGCGAAGCGCTCAACATGTTTTGAGCCTCGCTTTAGGCTTAAGCGAGCTTTAAGCGCGCCTTTGACAACACTGCATCAGCAGACATAAGGCACCATTGGAGGTCATGTGAGTAGCATCGATACCTCTTTTGCATTCTCGAGTAACTTAGAAATACACACTTAAGAGCACGGGGAGCTAACTTATCTTTTCCTGGAGTAAGGTTACGAACAAAACATGTCCTCCAAATTTCCAAAAACACGAGGTGGAAGAGAGAACAAGGGCGAGTGAGGAAACAACACAGAGAATAGAACTTGATTCTGGATAGCTGATGATGGCATACGATTAATGACATAACAAGATGTGAGAACCGCATCTCCCCAAAAGCGTAACAGGACATGAAATTGTATGAGTAGGGTGCGAGCAGTCTCAATGAGATGCCTATTCTTCCTTTCCGCTATTCCATTTTGTTGAGATATGTATGTACAAAATGTTTGATGAATGATCCCATGAGAGTTCATAAACTGCTAAAATGGAGAAGACATACTCTGGGCATTATCACTACGAAACGTGCGGATAGAAACCCCACATTGATTTTGGATTTCAGCTTGGAAGGTCTGAAAAATAGAAAACAACTCACATCGATTTTTCATCAAGAATACCCAAGTGCACCTGGAATAATTATCAATGAAATTGACAAAGTAGTGGAATCCCAAGGTAGAATTGACTTGATAGGACCCCAAACATCTAAATAGACTAAAGTGAAAGGCGACTCTGCTCGATTATTAGGACGCTGAAGGGAATGAGAGTGAGTATTCTTACCGAGTTGACATGATTCACACTTTAGAGTGGACAAGTGAGACAAATTTGGTACTATTTTCTAAAGTTTTGATAAACTGGAATGTCCCAGCCGTTTATGTAATAAATCTGATAAATCAGTAACAGAACAAGCTGTTGATGTGGGTTCATGTAATTAAGCAAGGATAAGGTAATAAAGTCTACTTGATTCACGTTCAGTACCAATGATCTGCCCGTACTGCGTTCCTGTATAAAAACAAGGTCATCAAGAAATAAAATAGAACTTTTAAGTGATTTGGCTAAGCGACTAACGACTATGAGATTAAAAGGACTCTGGGAACATAAAGAACTGAATTCAAATGTAAAGAAGGAAGTGGACTTGCTTGACATATTCCATTCCCACGGTTTGAGACCCATTGGCCATTGTGACCGTTGGAAGAGATTGAGAATAGGAAATAGTAGTAAACTCAGATTAGATGAGATGCTCCTGAATCAATAACCCAATTACTGGGAAAAGAAGATTGAGAGACACGAGTAACGTTATTACCTGTTTGAACAATAGTAGCAATCACAGAAGATGTCTGTTTACATGTTTTGTACTGAAGAAACTCTATATATTCTAATAAAAAAACCATTTGGATTGGATTCAATGCATTGGATCCAACGGAGTGTGAGCCAAAGGCTTCTTATACGAATGACATTATAATGGTTTAAGGTAAATCTCAGTGGCCAACTCAAGAATTTGCTGCAAAAGTGTTGCTGATAAACAGAAGTTGGCGGAAAAGTCGTCGGAAAAATTTGACAATAGTGAGACTAGCTGTAAAAGCGTCAGCCGAGTTCCACACTACAAAATAGGTTCTAAAGCACCAACAAAAACAAAAACTTTTTATGGAAATTACTGTTCATGCCAGAAAAATATTAAAGTGATCTGAATTTGATTTAAATTGGATGGGTAGGCTCGGAATTGAAGGGAGAACAAGCTGTCCTGGAGAAACTTTGCGAAAAAATGATCGGAAAGTGGCTCACGCGCCGGCACGTGATGCGGAACTTCGCCAGAAAATTTTCTTCCGATGGCGCATGAGGGCGCGTGAAAGGTGTTTTGCCGGAGATTTTTCTAAGGGTTGGTAGCCGGAGGCTGATCTATTTCGTGGTAGTGTTGGTTTTTGCAAAACACTGACTAATAGTGGTTTTTTCTTGCGGTAAACTTGTGTTTGTTGGAAAAAGACTTCCGGTTGGCTGATTTATCCTCCCAGAGTTGCTGGAATTTATGCACAACGATAAATCTCTCACGATTGCTTTGATATCATGTGAGAAAGTACGGGAGAAAAATATATTATTGCTATAATCAATTATTATACAATGAGTCCTATTTATACAACACATCCTATTCTTATTCTATGTAGGACTAGAACCAATTCATATTATTTACATAACTATCTAACAATTGACTGTGTTTTTTCCCTGCTGTTTAGTATTTATCATGGCTTCCCGCTCAGGTGATAAGGCCTTTATCTCAAAAATGAGTTGGAGAAAGTGGTCCTTTCAAAAATTCCAAGCCTCTTTATATGCTTCTAGTATTGTAGCCATTGATGCATAAATAGTTTCTTTTGCTCAAGTTTGATGGTTTCTGTTTTAAAGTTGTACTATACATATGATTATAATATGAGGCAATTGCCTTTATTTCCTAAACTCTCGATTAATGTTATAAATTTCTTATGGGACAATTCAACGTAGATTTAGCTTGATCTACAACTAAAGAATTCACTATCGACACAACTCTTCTGGATTGAAAATGTGAGTCGCAACTCAAATATATTAAGAAGAGAAATTTAAAGATCGTTCTAATCCCAGCTTAATACAACACCTTATAGAGACTGTGAAGCTGGTTGTTACATTAAGAATTGCAGTAGAGAAAAGAAAAGGAAAGCACTCAGAAAGAACAAATGAAAGCTTAACTTTTTCCTTATAAAGAAGAATGAAAGCTTAAACTTTTTTAATTTTAACCCAAAAATTTAATGTCACTACATAATTCTGTTATTCTTTTCAGTTCTTTTAACTTATGCAAGATATTTCCCACAAGAAAAAATTTATGCAATAAACATAAGTTTCTTTACCCAAACTAAAAGTAACTAGATGGTAGCTTCATTATCATGTTGTGATGCAGGCTCGATGAACAGTGCTAGCGGCATACGATCAACTACCTTTGCTAGTATATAACTGCAATGAAACATATAAAGAGAACAAAAGCCCTATTTATACAGCACATCTAAATTATTGCTATAATCAATAATTATTTATATAGAAAAATATATTATTGCTATAATCAATTATTATACAATGAGCCCTATTTATACAACACATATCCTACTCCTATTCTCTGTGGGACTAGAACCAATTCATATTATTTACATAACTATCTAACAATCGACTATGTTTTTGCCATGCTGTTTAGTATTTATCATGATCCAAGCCTCTTTATATGCTTCTAGTATTGTAGTCATTGATGCATAAATAGTATCTTTTGCTCAAGTTTGATGGTTTCTGTTCTGAAGTTGTACTATATATATGATTATAATATGAGGTAGGTGTAATGTTCTAAATTTCTTATGGAGCAATTGTTCAGTCACTTTTAAGGACGGGAATCTATGTCATTTGGTTCTTTTCAACAGATATCTCTTTTACCCTTTCAACATCCTAAAGTTGGATGAGTTTTTCATGCATAGATGCAGTTCCATTGTTCCGTGGTTTTGTAAGGGGGTACTTAGTTTATCTGATAGATGATTGTAGTGGCACTTGGCTGACTATATTAGTGTGCCAAATTTCTAACTTAACCTATTTATCCAAAAAATGAAAGAAGAATTTTCTTAGTTTACTTACTGTAGTTTCTTATAAAAAAAAACGGAATTGGTTTAGGAAAAGGGGTCTGAAACTACGCTGACTTTCTTATAGTGGTTTCTTCTTTTGTTTGTGCTTTTATCATCCGCGATTATGACTTCTTTTGTTTCCGCAACTTCAGGTTCAGGATTTGCACTCAATTACTCCCGACCACTTCTTGGAAGTTAGTGGTGCAGTAATACACCCGCTTTCTTATCAACAGGTTTGTGATATTCTGCACTGTTGCCTCCCCAGTCTTATGCATGCAATAAGAAACATTCTTTACCAGTAGACTCCCGTTAGATGAGTTTAGCTGCATTCTACTAATTAGTCATCCCAATGACAAATGAATTCTAACAATTAGTGAGTCACGGAATTGTTTTTGACTTGTTCACAGGCTTCTTCCGTGGAAGAAATCAGGTTCTGGTTAATGCAAGATATGCTCTAATCCTAAAACAATGCTACCTGCAGCTATTTTTATTTTGCTTGGTGAAACAAATTCACAAATAATTAAGTATGAATGACGATAAGAGCTGACTTTAAGCACCTGAAAGTGTAATTTAGCTGTTGCATCCAGTCTACTGTAAAATTTTTGGTTTTGGTGCGTACTTGGGAACTATAGACCTGGATAAGGAGTGACGTAGGCCCATTAGAAGTAATGCAAAGTTCTTGGTATGTGGGTTTCATGTTTGGGGCTTGATCAAATGAGTGTAAAATGAGGAGCAACACATTGAGAACACAAAAGATGTCCAGAAAATTTTGTAGTCATACTTCTTTCATAGTTTTTGTATGGAGCTTGGGGAACTCCGTACGTTTCTAGTTTGCAATCTGATTTTAGTGCCATTGGGCATTTGAATCTTGCTCCCCGCTACAAATGTAACTTAGTATAATTTTGAAGGTGGAGTGCAAGATTTTATCAAGTACATTTCTATTTTTTCTTAATGGGAACAGCTTCAGCAAAACCTCCTGAGACAACTAACTTAACAGGGTGCCTCATCACCTGTTTGAAGAAGTGGAACAAATGTGCAACTTTTGTTGCATATGATAGATGAATAATAGGATGAGTTCAAAACATCAAGTGGTGATGGGTGGAGTAGGAAAGGAGCTTGTAATCCTTACGTTCCTTCTGTTTTTTGACTTTCTTACTTTTGCAACAGTTCAGGAGCTTTCTGTTAGTTGATACCAAAATTACACGTCTGTTGAAATTTTAGTTCAGTTATTTTGGTCCAGTTTGAACTATCTTTGCTCTCTGGATGGTTTGAATAGGCTGTCAATGTCCAACGAACTAGGAAAATGCAGTCAACGATTGCTTTTATCTCTCTTTGGAAATATTGAGACTTGTGAGGACTGGATTTCTGGCTTCTATGTTGAAGAAATAAATAGATATTAGATGATCCCTTGTAGCAGTTCGAATCATTTTGACATTCTATTTGAAGCACAGGGTAGTCATCTAACTATAACATGAAGATCCACTGTCTCTTTGGCACATTTGGTGGCTTGTTTTTGCTCATACTTATGTAGTTTTCTCATCTGCTGTTTGCAAAAGCGAAGCCTCACCTTTTGTCTTCCTTCTTTGCAGGCTAGAAATTTTCGTTTTAACTGTGGTCTTGTCTATGTCGCCGAACCAGGGTTTGTTCATTTTTCCTTTTCCATTTGTTTAAATGATTGATCTTATGTAGTTTCTTGGCTTATGTTCTCATGATGCTAGATTTTAAGTATCTGTTGGTGCAATATTTAGATACTGGCTTGTAAACAAATTTTATTGACTGTGACTACTATTTGCCGTTGTAGATACATGCTATTTAGAGCAGGAGTTCCTCGTCATTCCATAATTAAAAAGTTTGCAGGGGAAGGTATATCAAGACTTGAAGACTTAATTTCCGTTTTATCTAAGTTGTCTAGGGGAGCAAGAGTACCATTGGAGTATATAAGCTACAAAGAACGTCATCAAAGAAAGGTATTAGAAGCACTGCAACTGAACCATCTGTCAAACAAAAATTTGTTTCCATTGCTACCACTGGTTTTACCCTCATTTATAATTCCCGCTTCCTGTTATTGTTCTCTTCTGTTTGTTGATAAGCACAATTGCTGGTACTAGTTTGCCTTTTCAATTTGAACTTGGTGATCTGCGTAAACCATGGACAACAAGCTATGCCTCTTCTATAGTTGGGTATTACTACTGATGTGTCAGTGTAGAATGGAGCATTCTTCTTGGTCAGAAAGGGTAAAGGGAAGAAAAAGAAAAGTAATGGCTGGTCCAATATTTGTTGTCATCAACAGTGTCAGGAGTATTGGCAGGAAATGTCTGTAACTGCATTGATTTTACAATTATCTATCTAAATGGTTTCAAATTTTTTGAAATATAAGGGTAAGAGTATAATATGTCCACCTGTTTGCAACTTTGTGTTTGCCAACAATATCATATTGATCATAATCTTTTTGCATGTTGACATAGGGTTTGGTTACTTTATCGTTTTCGTGGTTTGTCTTTTTGTTCTTTTATTTTTTGTTTAAATTGAATTTGAACATCGAATCTGTAGAAGGGATGAATTACTTGAGCTATGACGATGTAGGTATAAAAGATGTAATGATTGGGAATGGGTGAATTACAGCAGTGTGCAGAACACTGAGGCTACCATGGCTCTGTATAAAACAAAGCCGGGGTGGGATATTAACTCTAGGAGAAACTCTAATGATTGTGAAGTGGATGATGTGTAACTATTGCTACAGACGCTGGAAGTAGTACCTTCGCGGATATTCCAGATTCGTTAACTTGGAAGCCAGAGAAAAGTGAGGTGTTTACTCTCAGCTCCTACTACAAGTCCCTCATCTCCTCTGGTGGTGAAATGTCACTTTGTCCTTGGAAGAAGATTTGGAGAAGCAAAGTTCAAATTTAAGTAGCACGTTTTTGCTGAACTTTGATTCATGAAGATGCTCTCTCTCAAGATAATCTTCAGAAGAAGGCGACATTATTATGCAATAGGTGTCAAATGTCTGGGGCTGGAGCTGACGATGTCAACCACTTATTCGTACAATGCCCCTTGACAACACATCTGCAGCAGTTATTTCTCAGTTTTAAACAGTGTCAAGTGGTCTACAAAAATAAGTAAAGGAGTTAATGTTGTGCTGGTCTAACAGAGAACTCTGCAGAGACAAAAGAAGAGCTGGGACACAATATCAGCATGCATTTGGTGGGTGATATAGAAGGAAAGAAATCAGAGGGTTTTTGAAAGCAAAACTGAATATTTTTAGTGTAAAATGAGAAATGTCAAAATAATGTAGAAAGCATAGTGGGGATCCTCAGTCTCTTTGAGTGAAAGGGACTGGAGTTATTGAACCTTGATGCACATTCCTGCACAAGCCTATGCTTTCTGATTCAATAAAGCTGTCGGAAAGTCCTTTTGGTTTTCCCATCGTCTTCTTGCATGGAAGTATGACCTTCTAATAAACCTTATTTTGACTGCAGTCTGTCTTGGTCACAATTGACCGCCATGAGTGGTATGCATCCCCACAGATATATAAGCGCGATGACAGCTCTGGCTTATGGACAGTGAAACTGGCTTTGCAGCAGGAGTCCCCACACTTGGTATCTGGCATTTATCCAGTCGAACAAGATTTATCAAATCATACCGGGTCTTGTACTGGTGAGGTTAGTCCAAAGGACTATATACCTGAACAAGTCAGCCAAGAACCCACGGATGCAGTCACTAGTATGGAAACTAGTGGTGAACATGTTGCTGAAGGACCAAATTCTCAGGATGATTCTGATAATGGAACAAAGAAACAGAGGGTGGAAGAGAACTCATCTGTAGATGGTGATGTAATAGCGGATTGTTCTTTAAATGAGCATGGAGAAGAAAGATTGGATGAGTCTGGATCTGTGGAAGATGCAGTTCTGAGAGATTATCAGGGTGCAGCACCTGTAGCAGCTACTTCAGTTGCTGAGCGCATAATTGAGCCTACTCTTGTGATGTTTGAGGTAACTTTAAGGTCTCAAATGACTTGTACTTTCTTGAAAAGCATTTATATTTTTATATCATGAATGTTGATTATTCAAGTTTCTCCATCACCTCTCTTTTGGGTGCCTGGGCGGTGTCTTTCTTTTCTTAAGCAGTACTTATAAACGACTTTGATCTTTCAAAGTTTTCTTTCTCCTTTCCTTCTTTGTTCCTGGGAGGTGGTTTTTGTTGTGTAATCGGAATAATCAGACTAAGAAATGTGTTAAACCCCAGTGATGGAGCAGAAAGCTTTTCTTTTGGCTGTCTCTCTTTTGGGTCCCTGGAGGCGAGTGTCATTTTCTAAGTTTGATTAATGACCTTTGATCTTTCAAATTTCTCTTTCTCCTTTGCTGCTTGGTTCGTGGGAGGTGGGTTTTCATTTTGTAATCAGATTAATCAGACTAAGAAATGTGTTAAACCCAGTGACGTTTCGGGTGGGTGTTTTTTTTGGTGGACTTCTGCTTTGGATGTTAACTTTGCAATAGCTGCATGTGCGTTGTTTCATTTTCTAAGTTTGATTAATGACCTTTGATCTTTCAAATTTCTCTTTCTCCTTTGCTGCTTGGTTCGTGGGAGGTGGATTTTCATTTTGTAATCAGATTAATCAGACTAAGAAATGTGTTAAACCCAGTGACGTTTCGGGTGGGTGTTTTTTTGGTGGACTTCTGCTTTGGATGTTAACTTTGCAATAGCTGCATGTGCGTTGCACTAAAAAAGTGTTTTATTTTCTTGACACATCCTGACATTCCTTCAATTTTTTTGTGCACCATAAAGTGTTATGAATGTGATAATGATGGTCATATGGACTTCTATAGCAATGCTTTGAGCATTACATTAAGGCAATTGATGTTATTGCAACTACTAGTAAGACTTCATTCAGCATTCAATTTAATAGTTTAGGACATAAAAAATGCTGAATAAATCATAAACTCCTGATTCTTTTGCTCACTGTTGGTTTAAACTTGATACGTCCATTAGCTATAACGAGTGGTGGTCTCATGGTTTTTGTGTTATACAAATAATCAATACCAAAATGAGATGACTGCAATTAGGAGGTATCTCTGGATTTTTTTATATCCTGGTAATTCCTGTTTCCATCTGCTAGCTAAAGTACCTCTTATTGTGTTAACATTGTAGGTTCATGTCCCTTCATCATGTATGCTTGATGGTGTTCACTCGCAGCATTTTCTTGGAACCGGGGTAATTGTATATCATTCCGAAACCATGGGCTTGGTTGCTGTTGACAAAAACACAGTCGCTGTACCAGTTTCTGATGTCATGATATCGTTTGCTGCCTTTCCTATTGAAATTCCTGCCGAGGTGAGGTTTTATGGGTGAAGTCTTTTACCTCCTGTTACTTCTCCTCCATTGTTGTTAAGAAGCTCAGTAACCTTTTGGGCCATTTTGTATAGGCCCAACCTACCTCAATGTTGTTGGATTTGACTTAAGTCATGCAATTTTGACTTAAATATTTAATCAGCCCTTATTAACCCTCAGGTAGTCTTCCTCCACCCTTTCCATAATTTTGCTTTGGTTGCATATGACCCCTCTACTTTGGGAGCTGCTGGCGCCTCTGTGATTCGTGCTGCTGAACTTCTTCCTGGTAAGTGTTAAAACTCTTTGGATGATTCTACTTTTTTAACCTGCTTCCCTTTCATGTTCTCGCTGCGGGTGGGTAAAGTGATTTGTCTTCATTTCAGTTGCTTAACATGTGAGTATGCATTATATACTCCCAAGTGGAAAGATATTTGGTTCACAAATTTCTTTTGAAAAATCCTCGTTCTAGAGGGGAGTTTTAATCCTGCTACTGATCAGGACGTGATCCCCTTTGACACCATATCTATTTATAAAATTCTTTTCCCTTTCTTTGGTCAATGGTCTTTTAGAAGTTGAACGCAAATTCTGTAGTCTCCCACTGTATACTGAGTTATTCTTGCAGAAAATGGCATGTTTCACATTCTTCACAAATTAAAATATTTTAAGACAACTCTTCCTTCTTCCCCCTTCCCAAAGTACATAATATCTTTGGATTAGTACCATGCTGTCTTTGGAAAATTTTCAACATAAGGTTGTGACTCCTTGAAATCCTCTTTAAACTGCTTACCTTGTTATTATGTTTCTCAGAAAATGATGTCTCATCTCATCCAGAACACCTTTTATGTTTCTTAATTTCTATTTTGTTGCCAACAGAGCCTGCTCTTTGTCGAGGAGATTCAGTTTATCTAGTGGGATTGAGTAGAAGTCTACAGGCAACCTCTAGGAAATCAATTGTCACTAACCCTTCTGCTGCTTTGAAAAGTGGATCCTCTGATGTTCCGCGATACAGAGCAACGAACCTGGAAGTCATTGAGCTTGACACTGGTATGTTGGAACCTAAGGGTCCTGCTCACTATTGTGGTGCTGATTCCTATATCCTAGCGCTTTAGCACTTATTTCGTGAACTTTTCATGGTTCTCTACCAATTCTTCTTTTATTCATCAAAGCCCATCCTAATCTCCATCTAGATTACTGCCTTAGCCCTGTCCTATCATCTGTATAATGGATTCTGTGACCTTTCAGATTTTGGAAGCACCTTTTCTGGTGTGCTTACTGATGAGCGTGGAAGGGTTCAAGCTTTATGGGGAAGCTTTTCAACGCAGGTATGTAATTTTGAACAGCTGCTCGGAGTTGCTGACTGGAGAAACTTGTTTTAAGTCCTTCCTTCACTCTTTCCAGCTCAAGTATAGCTCGAGTTCATCAGAAGAGCACCAATTTGTCCGAGGTATACCAATTTATACAATAAGCCAAATCGTTGACAGGATGACTTCTGGCACAGGGGGACCACCTCGTCTTATAAATGGTTTGCAAAGACCTATGCCGTGCATAAGAATATTAGAAATAGAACTTTACCCTACTTTGCTTTCCAAAGCTCGAAGTTTTGGACTAAGTGATGCATGGATCCAGGTAATCTGCTACTTCTGTAGGCTTCTTTTTCTGTCGTTTATGTTCTTGTGTTTTTCTCTTATCCATTTCTTGAGTTGAATGTGTGTTTTCTTATAAAAAATTTACTTCGCCTAAGACACAGAAACTTGGTCTACTTCCTTTAAAGCTCCTTTAACATCTGGGTTCATATGTGCTAGATGTGTCCTCACTCCGTTAAAGGTTAGTCGCAACTCCCAGGAAGGAAACAACCCAAGCTGTAAAAGGATTGAAAATTCTAAGGTTACTTGGCGTACTTGGTCTTCAATTTCATCATGAGTGTATCTATCTATATGGCTTTGGTATCATAGCACAAGTGTATGAGCAAAATTTGTTCGGAATTAGCTGGATGTGATGTTTATGGATCTGGATATAATCATGGACATCTCTGGTTCTGCTTAATCTTCTAGGCAACATTTATGT
>MCJB01048857.1:35317-47800 GCA_002018475.1 Nicotiana obtusifolia
CACACAAAAAGATTAAGTCCTACTCCCAAGTAGAATTCAACTAAAGCTTGAAGCTGGTAAATGAGATCATCAATTATACAATTACTTATTGGGCATGTGTCATGGAATTCGTGCATGGATATATATATATATATATATATATATATATATATATATATATCTGCCTGTAAACTCTATCATCTTCACGTGTATGGGAAATTGCAACTCCCAAGAAGAATACAACCCAAGCTGTAAATGGACATGTCTTATTGCTCAAATCATTTGCCTCTTAATTTTATGTTACCTGACATTTAGAGGCTCTCTATTGATGTTTATGCATGTTATTAGCTTTAGTCCCACTCAAATGTTTCTAAAGGATATCATTTGAATAATCTTAGGCTTTTCGTGTGATCTTAATGAATTCCAGATATTCTTGCCAAGATGGTTATAAGGGGTGAGCATAGAATGTGAGTTGGGCATTTCTTAATAGTTGACATATCTCATTTAGGCCCTTGTGAAGAAGGATCCTAAGAGACGCCAGGTTTTGTGAGTTAATGGTTGCTTTGCTGGCTCAAAAGCTGAAAACTTGTTGGAACAAGGGGACATGGTCTTAGCAATTAATAAGCAGCCAGTTACATGCTTTCGTGACATTGAAGATGCATGCCAATCGTTAGACCATTCCAGTCACGATGATGGAAGACTAGATTTGACAATCTTCCGTCAGGTTAGGGGGAAGCTATTTAGCATTAGCTTTACTTTTTTCAATTTCTCTCCACTTATTTGATCAATAGGACTTTATTATCATCATCAAGTACAAGAGTTCAGACATTCGCTTAGATTCTTATTAAGTTGTCTCATGGTTTCTCAGGGAAATGAAATTGAACTACTTGTGGGAACGGATGTAAGGGATGGAAATGGAGCCAAACAGGCAATAAATTGGTGTGGCAGTATTCTCCAAGACCCTTATCCAGCTGTACGTGCACTTGGGTTTCTGCCCGAAGAAGGCCATGGAGTATATGTGGCAAGGTGAGGAGACACTAGAATGTTGTAAAGAATTAAAGATGACGGGAGGGCTTCTGATCCATTCGCTTCTCAATTCTTAAGTTTTCATTGCCACGTACTATTTATATCACATGTTTTCTTTTAATCTGCTATACTTCAGCTGCAATCTCTAGTCAGCAAGTAGTTAGTAGTTTTTGCTTTAGCTGACCTAGTTGTGAATTTTCTTTGTCAACTATTTTGTCACAAAGGCTAATTAATGCCTATTTCTCAGGTGGTGTCACGGGAGTCCTGCACATCGTCATGGTCTCTTTGCTCTTCAATGGATAGTTGAAGTCAACGGAAAACCAACACCTAACCTGGATGCTTTTGTCGATGTGACTAAGGTATGGCTTTTATTTATTGAGAAACTTAGCAAGAACTTATTTTGCATGAGGATGTACTAATCGCAGCTTTAGAAATGAACTAGGAGATACATTTCTTTTCGAACGTGGTTCTAGCAAGCTTTGTTAATGATTCTCAGTTAACAAATTTCTATATTGAATTTTTCTGTGGTCATGGTTTTAACATCTACTTAATTGAGTTCAGGCAATAGAGCATGGAGAGTTTGTTCGTGTACGAACAGTTCACCTGAATGGGAAGCCCCGAGTGCTCACATTGAAGCAGGATTTACACTACTGGCCAACATGGGAACTCAGGTTTGATCCTGAAACTGCAATGTGGCGACGCAAAGTAATCAAAGCCTTGGATTCTGGTATTCTGTGAACTATCTCGGCTGATTGTTCAAAGCATTTACATTACTCGGTAATTTTTGTACTGTTGGTAATTAAAGTTGCTATGTGTCATTGTACGTGAATCTTAATGAACTAAAGGTATATGGATTTGATGCCTATATATTGTAAAATAACAAATTATCTGATCATTTTTTCCAAAAAAGAAAATTACAGAAATTGTAGAGTAAGATAAAAGGCACAAGGCAGTAAGTTTATTATATGCTTTAGACAGCCTATTGTGTACCTGATTTGTTTAAAATATGAACATGGGAGGGATTTTAGCCTCTGTTAACTGGTGATTCCCCAGTTTGCTCACTAGGGTGAATGTTCAAATTTTCTGCTGAACAATATTGTGTAATTTAGGTGATAATATTACACCAAGTTGCTTATCATCTCATGATTTCTTTTTCTATTTATAATTTCTGACACTATGCGAACTGTTTAATCATCTCAGTTCCGGGCAAGGGTGTTCAATCCCCGACTGAAGTTTATGTGTTTTATTTGTTATGCATGTTCGAATTGTTTGATTAAACATATTCATGAAATACCTGAAATCAGGAAACAAAGGGCTGCTAATCGATTTAATCAAACAGAATTCTCCATATAGGGACATTCATATGGTAATGGGTGGAAAATAGCAACTATAGGGTCATTCATAAGGTGGTGGAGAACCTTATAAGAAGCCTTGACTAGACAGTTTACTAATGTCTCGCATTTTAGCAATGCAACTGAAGTAAAAGTTAACGTTAGTATCATTAATATAAGAAAAAGGCTGAATTTTCTGGTCATAGCTTTGTTAGAGATGCAGTATGGATTATAGAGGATACATGGATACATATAAATAAAGGAGAAGGGTTGATGAGAAATGGCCGTAGTGATGCCAGATCACAAGGATTTAACTTCTTGTCAGCCATATGGTTGGTCAGAATAATTGAAAAGCAATCATTGCATAAACGAAAATCTGAATGAATCGCTTGCTGTTTAAAGCATCTTCAGATGACATTGTATAATTTAAGGGGTACGTTATGCTAAATAAGCTGTTATGTATAATAAGTTTTTCTATGTTTTTCTAACAAAATATAGACTATGGCCCAACTAACTTGAGCAACGGATCAGCCCATTTGTGTTGGAAGAGCATACACACTACTAGTTTTGTGAGGAGATTCTCACCTTAGCAGCTGTTAGAACAGAACGTGATATACTTACAGCATTGGTATTATTTTCTCGAAGATGAATATAAGGCCCATTTGATAAAATTATTCTGTGGTATTGATATAGTTACAATTCATCAGATCAGTTGGTAGATTGTTACGAAAATGAAATTTAATGTAACTCAATCTCAAAAGTTAGTTTATGAGACGAGAACTATCCAAAATCATATAAATCGACAACAATACTTCACTCGATGTAAGATTTTATTTAGTATGCACGTAACTAACTTATCGTCTTATTTATCCGATTGTACGAGAAATATACTGGTATCCAAAAGCATATGTGGGGTATTGTACTACTCATTCCCTTTCAATTTATGACTGGACACAATGTTAAAAGAAAAGTAAGGAAGACTTTAAATTTTATGGTCTTAAACTAAAATTGTGTATAATGTACCAAAATGTCCTTGAATCTTGTGGTCTTAAATATGCCATATGAAATTTTAAAGTTAAAAGAGTTACTCCCTCTTTTCCAATTTATGTGAACTTATTTGACCTTTTTGAATTTTTGTATTTCTTGATACTTTCTCAGTAGCATCTGGGTCCGAGATAGAATAGAAAGTTTGAGTTTAGTTCTTTATTTTTCGAAGGCCTTAAAAAAGAAACGAAGACTTTTAAAACTTGTGGTTCTAAACAAGTTATGATATTTGTGTGGCTATAATTCTTCTGAAACTCATGGTGTTAAATATGCCAGAATATTTGTGTGGCTATAAAAGCTTTTTATTGAAGCTAGAATTAGAAGTTTAAGTTAAATTATTTTCAAATTTAAAAAAAAGAGTCTTTTTTGGAACGGACAAAAAAAGAAATACTTAATAAGCTGGAACGGAGGAAGTACTAAATAAAGAAAGAGACTATTTTTTTTAAACCGACTAAAAAAAAAAGAAAAAATACATAACTTAAATTAAAACGTACATTACAGTTTGATCTTCCTTCCCTTCCAAGTGCATGTTACGTCTAGCAACAGTCTCTATGGGGTCAGAGGGTCCTATGCACTTTGAAAAACAGTAACCACTTAACTACCATTAGCTGCACGGCCCTGGCTAATATTTTTATGCAGTGACTATTGCATCTGCGGTTTGAATGCGCCACTATGAATGCGGAGACGCAATATAATCCCATTCAGTACTAACTTCATCTCTCTTCTTCTATCGACTCTATAGAAATCAAAGATATGGCTAGGAACATTCCTACTCTTCATCTTAATAACAAACTTTTTTTACTTCCTCCCTCTATAACCTATTTTGTAACTGTTGTGTTAGTCTTTGCAATAATCTCTATGGTGGCATTTTTATGTGGAGTTGGTGCTCACAAGAGGGAAAAGGAGAAGAAAAAGAGTGTGCAGTTGGGTGGTAAAAAGCCAGTTGGAAGGTTAGAGAGCAACATAAGTAGTACTAAAGCTCTTTTGATGGTCAAAATGATATCTTGGAGAAAAGAGCAAGAAGAAGATGATAATCAACCAACGGAAAATTGGGAAGATGAGAATGCACTGTGGAAAAGAACAATTATTAAAGGAGAAAAATGCAGACCATTGGATTTTTCGGGCAAGATTTCATATGATGCTAAAGGAAATATGGTGCTGGATTAATTCATGGCTTCTGCTTTGTTTTTCTCCGTTATATTCTTTTTTTGGGTGTGGGAGGAAGTGAAATAAGAGTGTTGATTGTTCTCTAATTCCCTTACTTTTTTCTTTATTTTCGATTTTTTGGATTTTGCTTTTGGTGATAGTAATTCGTAAGTATGGTTGATCTCGTGAGTTTTGTAATATTGTTAACATCCGGGGATAACAAGCTTTGGTACTTGCCACCTAAAGGATCGCTTGATGTCTGTATCTATGAAATCTAGAATTTAGGGGGACATTTCGTTCGAAGTATATGAAGTTTTAATCTTCCTCTAAAATTTTGTATTACTTATATATCATTGGGTTTTTTATATAAAATTCTCCATAACAAATATAATATTATCTATAATTAACATAATATTTAGTTTTTGCATCAAATTTCCCATAAGTATCAAAACTGTTAATTTGAGTGCCCGTATGGATTGCTAAAGAACTTAGTTCTTTACCGTGTTCCTTAAGCGTAAAGTAAATAAGCAATAAAATGAACACAACGATTTTTACGTGAAAAATCACCCGGCTCAAAAGGATGTAATAATCACGACCTACCACGTAGGATTTTCAACTCCAACTCCACTAGAACACTGAGCCAAAATGTATTAATTATAAGACTGAAAGGGGGAGGTCCTCCTTATGATGCTACGGAAGGCTGTCCGAAGAGCAAGGGGTAAACTCGGACTCGGATAGGATAGGATTGTGCGCGCGGGGCCTAATTAAATACTCTCTAGTACTCTAACTACTCCTATTTGATTCACATGTTACTCTAACTTGTAAAGCAAAACACTCACTCTAACTCACTAATTGTTTTTGACACTTGATTACAACTCAATTTCCTAAAATACAATCACTAGACAGACTCAGGCAAAATACAATGCAAAATCGACTTGAGTAAACAACTTATGGCTCTTTTGTTGATGTGTAAAATGATAGTTTAGAAGTCCAAAGTCGATCATATTTAAACACTTCAACTTGAGATCTTCTAGGAGTCCTATTCATAGTTAGCTTCCTCTTTGATACGACTCTTACTGTTCCAAGGATTCCACAAGCTTTGAAACTTTTGTCTCTCACTAAATTATCCGTATCTTCTTGAGCAACGACCCTTATCACTTATAGCAGCCTTCTTCCACCAAACTCGAACCTGAGTAACTTTGAGATAAAGTTACTTTCTTGTACAGTCGTACAAGTATCAACATGAGGAACAAATTCTTTCTCCTGAGTAGCTGATTCTTCAGAACAATTAAGCAACTACGTTGAGGACCTGGTTCTTTGAACACTTAGTCATACTTTGTTAATCATCAAAATTTCAATAATCAACAAAAACCAAACACGATATTACTATGTGAGTATAATCTATGCACTATTTTATGTGGACAGAATGAAGATAATAATGCGTAAAGGCGGATATAGGATTTAAACTTTATGGATTCAATATTTGAGTTTTTTTAGCATTGAACCCATTATATTTTTAAAATTATGGGTTTATAGCTACTATTTGTTGTATGTCAATAAATTTTTACACATAAATTATGCTCCGCATCAAAAGTACTGGATTCGGATGAACCCGATACCATGAGGCTAGATACGCCTCTAATAATATGTGTATCAGTAATACATTTGAGTATCTAAAGAAAAAATAGCTCTTAAATTAGGCAACTCATATACAAAAATCATGTACTATTATTCACCACTAATAATTCATATAATATGATTATTCACTACATAACAATCTTAGCATTATAAAAATCCATACATTATAATCTGTCACAAGATTGTGAACCATACAATTCTAAAACTTAGAGAGCTCGTAATTGTAAGTGAATATTTGGTTACGAAAAGTAAAATAACTGAGCCACACAGGAGAATTTATCTATCATATTATGTGTTGCTCTGATGGGGATAGACCAACAGAACTGAGTTGGCCACTTTTTGCGTATTCAAGCTAACAACTTCTGGTAGTTGGGTATAATCTACAAGTTGAAGGATGAGCTCCTTTCTAGTTGATTGTGTTTTTTGAGTCTGGAGACCATTTAGCCATTTACTAAAAATATTTGGCTGCTATATAGACTTTTAAAACTTCGGCAGATATAGGCGATCCAAGATTTGAAAGTTGGTGGAATGTGATACATGAGCGAACTACATAAGCAAACTGCTTAATTAGTGTACGTCAGACTTTTAATCTTAATGGTTCCAAGCAAAATATATGTCTGTTTTTAATATATATACACTTATGTATTTAAAAAATTTTCCAAAATTAATGGGATCTGGTTAACCCTGCTTCTCCAAGCATAGGCCCATCTCTATATTAAGCTGAAACAGAGCTTATAGTTTGAAGGGCCTAAAAATAATCAAACATTGACAGATTGGGCCTCATAAATCTATCTTGCCCAGAATTAATAAAAACTAGGGAGTTTTTATAGCTTTACCCACAAAAATTATACTAATTATCCTTATCTACCCATTGGTTTTTCTACCTACTAAACTAATTACCCTTCCTATCCATTATAGCTTTTGTGGATAATTGTTTTTTTTTTTTTCTCATATTCTTTTTTATTCTCTGCTTTTTTTTTGTCCTTTTCTTTCTTTTCTCTTTTTATTTTTTCTCGTTTTTATTTATTTATTTTCTTTTTTTTTCCCCTCTTTTCTGTTCATATTTTCTTTTCCAAAATCATATTATTCTTTATTTTCTTTATTCACCATAATCCGATTTTATACTCAATTTGGCGTTTCATTTTTTATTCTTATTTTTTATTTCCTTTTGTTTATTTTTTTTATTTTCACGTCCTTTTCTATATTCATTCAACTTTTTTCCCGTATTATTATTTTATGTCTTCCGGCACCTACTTCTTATACAATGAATATTATTTTCATAGAACTCTATCAAAAAATTATTTAAGAAAATATTTGTAAGGATCTAGTTGGAAAAATGTTAAAAAAAGACTTATTTATTACTATATATTGTTATATTATATTGTATACTATAGCAATATGATATTACTATAACCACGACTTTAGCTTTGCACAATAGCACCTAGATGATTCAACAAATAGCAGTTGAAGTACACTATTATGGTATATCGTATACTATTACAGCATATTTTTGCAGTATATTGCATATTATTGCAGTATCCCATTTAGTATATTGTATACTATAATAGTACATTGTTGCAGTATAGCTATATAATCCTACTATATATTGTATATCATAACGGTATACTGTTAGGTAACTGTATTCTTCTTCGATTATTACAGTATACCGTTGCAGTATATTGTGTACTATAACAGTATATTGATGCAGTATAGCTATATACTCCTACAGCATATTGAATACCGTAGCGGTATATTGTTGGGTAACTGTGTTTTTTTTTTAATTTTCAATTGAAAATTTCGATCTCAATCAGCTCCAAATGCGATCAAATTTCAATATAAACTTCTAGAATGTACTAAAAGCAATATCTAATAGCACTGAAATCACAATTAAATTCCGGGAAATGACTCGAGCTAGAATAAATAGAGACGAGAAAATATAAAATCTATAGGGAGGAAGAGAGCGTTTTGAGACGATGAAAGGTATTCAATAGGTAACGATTTCATTCAACAAGAGAATATTAAACTACATGCACGTAGTGAGTTATTTGAATTGTAATTTGTAGATATCGAGCAAATCTCTGTTGTTGTATACACAGTGCTCACCCCTAATGTACTAATGATCACGTCCGCAAACAAAAGCGACGTAATCCTCCGGGAAATGAGTCATTATCACATAACTAAACAAAAATTGCTACTCCTTGCACCCATTAATTTGTCAATATTTTACTTTGTGAATATCATAAAAATATTGCCTATCAAATAAATAATTTTACTTATGAAAATAAAAGCAAGAACAAAGAGAGGAAATCGATGAAGAGAGAAATAAAACATTTCTTACCTTGGATTGGAGAAAGGAAGATCACCTATGGGTTAGATATAGGTTCATTGCCCCTGAAGCCTTTAAAAACGTTGGGTGGACGGGTAATAATTTTATATGGAATATGTATGTATAGTAATTATTATCCAAGTGGGTACAACCGGGTATTAGTTTAAGTTTAATAGGTAGTCCCCGTAAATTCCTCTAAAAACTATTGGTTGGACTTTGTCGAATTTATTAGTATTTATTTTTTTAGTTGGTATACATATATATATATATATATATTTATATTCACTGGCTATTTTTAATTTAAGTGTTGGATGAGCGGCTATTTAAAATAATTTTTCATTTACTTTTTGATAAAAGATATAAAGCAATTTTTTCTGAATCAATTACCAGAATAAGTATGCAAGACAATGCACTTGCACTTCATATTTATGTATGTACACAATCAGCCCGTTTGGCCATGACAATTTTTTCTTTTTCTTTTTTTTTGGAAATTTTTTAATTTTTCTTAATCAGTATTTGACCATGAAATTTTAAATTTTCACTTGAAGATAAATTTTGAAATTTTTTGAAAATTTGAAAAGCTCCAAAAAATTATTTTTCAAAATTTTCACTCAAATCACTCACAAAATATAAAAAACAACTCAAAAGTATATTCATGTTCAAACGCAACTCTAATTTTTAAACATCATTTTTATTTAAAATTTTTTTACTTTTTTCAAAATTTCACAATTCTTATGTCCAAATGCCCACTATATCTTTTAGGTTTCTCCTAAGGTAGACCGCTGATGAAATCATTTTGAATTTGCATTTCCAAAGAGTAATCCGATGGCATCATTCACGTTACTGTGTGTAAAGGATAATAAAAGTCCAAAGTATCCAATGGTACCATCTACAATCGTATTTGGGAAGATTTGCTCCCAAGGCTCGCTGTTCATGAATTTAAGAAATAAAAATCTAAAATTATAATATTCAAATCTGCAACTTCTAGATAGAGGCGGATCAGAATTTTAAGTTTATGAGTTCCTGTAAAAATCTAAAGTTAATATGCAATAATAAATAAATTAACCAATTGAGTTCCAAGCTAAATATTCTTATACATTTAATGAATTTTTCAATACAAATACATGATTTATTACTGATAACTAATGCACTGGATCCACCTCTGCTTCTAATATCTTCACAAGTGACGTCCATCTCGCCTGAAGTAGTAACCTTTTTGCAAAATTATTTGAATTAGGTATATTTGCATTGGATAAAATTTTTACCTCGATTCAACCATTCTAATTTGATCGTTCAAGAGCTTTTCTTATTGCAATTAGAACTTCATCAATCATGATATTAGCAAGAGCCTTTTTGAGGCTTAATTTGTAATCATTGTGCATTATTATTACCCTATTTTTTGAATTAATTGAAACTGCAACTCCTTATAAATTTAGAGTATTTATTGGCTAATTGAAAATTGCTGACTAGAGCAGCATTCAAGTGAAAGAACATTGATAAGATGAAAATTCCCTTGAAATAAGTATTAGCAATCTTCAAATTTATAAGTACTTAACTTTAGGCGCCAAAGTTTCCTCTTTTGTTTCCAACTTTGCATTATAATGCCTTTTTTTTTTTTTTTTAGTATTCAAATTGTTTAACCCAAAAATTAATTATAGAATAAGAAATTAAAATTTATAATTTTAAGGTCTCTAGCAATCAAATCAATTCAAAGCGTGTACACGTTACAGAATATAAACAAGATAAAACAACAATAAGGGGTCGTTTGGTAGGCCGTATTAAGTGAAATAATCCCCGTATAAAAATTTAATCCGTCTAATACCATGTTTGGTTGGTCAATTCAATTTAGTCCTACCTAATCCAGGGATTAGTAATACCTCATATGAGGGATTAACTAATACAAAGGAAAGCAAGGGATTACTAATCCCTGGATTAGTTATACATGGATAAGACTTAAAATTACTAAATAGCCCCTCAAACCCTTTTCCTAAATTTCTTTATGTACAGAACATACGCTATTGTTCTTTGGCTACTATTCTGCTCTTTGGCTACAGCACATACGCTAGACTGCTCTTTGGCTACATAATCTGCTCTTTGGCTGGAATTTCTCCTCTTTGGCGGGCTGTCTCTTCTGTGGTGATGGTGAAGGTGAAGGGTTGACTGAAGAACATTTTACCATTAGCCTCCATCTATTTTCTTTTCATACAAGGTTAGAACTTTTATCAAGGTGGTCTTCTTTTCTTTCATTCTTATGCCCAAATGTTTAGAAACGGGTGTATTGAAACATTGATGTGCTTGAAAATTCAACTAGTATTCTGTGTATTGGAACTTTTAAGTAGTTAAAAAATTCAGATTTTGTGCTCATATTATGTATATTGATTCTTTCCATTTTTACGGAAAATTAGGTGTTATTATGGATCTTCAACCACTGTCGGCTACTGAATATATCATTCTTGAGGAGCTAATGTGCCAACAATTTCTTGTTGTCCTTATTTGCATTTTTACGGCTATTCATGGTCATTTTCTAATAAGACGACGTAGAAATAGGTGTGAGATTAGATACCGTATGAGTGTTCCAGTTCCAAAAATTATTTCTCACTTAAGTTGTATCATAAATGATAGTGACAGTGTATGTATCGATAAGTTAAGAATGGATAGAAATGCCTTTCATGCTTTAGTTCTTTTAACTAAGGATATCGGAGGTTTGACTGATGGTAAATATATGTCAAGTAGTGAAAAGCTAGCAATGTTTTTAAATATCTTGGCTCATCATGAGAAGAATAGATCTATCAAGGTTGATTATATTAGATCGGGATGGAGCGTAAGTCAGGCGTTTAATGAATGCTTGGGAGCTATACTCAAACTAGCTCCATTGTTACTTGTGAATCCTAAACCGGTGCTTGAGGATGAGATTGAAGATCGATGGAAGTGGTTTAAGGTAGGTGAAATTTATTTGAGCATATGTATAAAACTGAATTATATAGTTTTACCAAGGAAATGTTATAGTGAGATAACGCTATAATTTTTTTATAGGGTTGTTTAGGTGCACTCGATGGTACTTACATTCACATTAGAGTTCCATCTGTGAACAAACCAAGATACAGGACAAGGAAGGGAGATATAGCAACTAATGTATTGGGAGTTTGTGATAGAAATCTCAATTTTACTTATGTGTTACCTGGTTGGGAAGGATCAGCTGCCGACGGTCGTGTATTACGAGATGCTATAGTGCGACGCAATGGGTTGAAAATTCCTGAGGGTATGCTATGCATATGCTTATATATTCATATTAAAACGCGAAAAGAATGATTTATTTTGTTTTTTGAGAAGATAACAGTACATAAAAAGAATGATATATAAAGTAACTAAATCTTATGTTTATATTATAGGTAATTATTATTTGTGTGATGGAGGATATACGAATGGAAAGGGTTTTCTTTCACCTTACAGAGGTTATAGATATTGGTTAAGGGATTGGCAAGGTGACAATCCGCCGCCTCGATGTCAGGAAGAACTTTTCAATATGAAACATGCTAGGGCTCGTAATGTTATTGAAAGGTCGTTTGGTCTCTTAAAAGGGCGTTGGGGAATTCTTAGAATCTCTTCGTGGTACTCAGTTAAGGTTCATAACAGGATCATAAGTGCTTGTTGTTTGATTCATAACTTTATCCGCAGAGAGATGGAAGTGGATCCTTTAGAAATGGATATGGAAGAACAAGTGGAGTATCTACACGAAAACATTAATGTTGTCGAATCTTCTGAAGAATGGACCAGTTGGAGGGATGAGTTGGCTCAATCAATGTGGAATACAAGATCTAATCAATGATGACAACTTATATTTATTTTTTGTGATAACTTATGTTTAGTTAGTTTTGACTTTTAAGATGTGCATTTTGTTAGGAGTTAGAATGACTGTTTTGTTTCAGTGATCCCAAGCTAGTTAATTGGGAATATTGGTTCTTTTTTGTACTTAAAACTTTTAAAATATGCTAT
>MCJB01048858.1:3494-17606 GCA_002018475.1 Nicotiana obtusifolia
ATTTAAGAAACAACCATATGTTGGTGAATTATAATCAAGGTTAAGTTAACGTTAAACAACAATATTCATGGCTAATCACAACCCCAGAACAATGGGTGTTTAGCCACTCATAATATAATCACACAGTTGCATAAGTTTTGAATCAATTGGAAATACTAGAAAAAGATGAAGAAAACTGAGAATTCTCCGCTTCCTGACGATCCCGTGTGTGTTATTCCTCCAAAGTGGCGTCTCTCCCCTCAAAAATAGGTTTAGTCTTGCTTATATACGTGTTTGGTAGTTCTAGGGCCGAAATAACCTTGTCTCGGGCGAATTTGGATAAAATCACATCACCGGCACCCTGGGTAGCGCCAGGCGCCCACCAGGGCTCTTCCTCAAATTGCCGTTTTGCCTCCAGCGCCACAGGTGGCGTCAGGCGTTGCCTGTGGCGCCCAGATGCTCAATTCGTCCGGTTTTGTTCGTTTTGGCTCGAATCTTGCGCGTTTCGCCCCAATTGCTCCCGACTTATTCCTACACATAAAAACACTTCAAGTTAATATAAATCATAGCATTTAACATACCAATTTCACGAAACAAGAGTCAAATATGAGGCGATATACATAGAAATATATATGCTTTAAGCTAAACATCAATACTACAACAGGAGAACCCAATCTTCGACACTTCAACATCAGAGATTTAGTACTTAGGAAGGTCACACCCAACACACGAAACCCGAATGAAGGGAAATTGGGACCGAACTGTGAAGGACCTTACTCCATCATTAAAATCACTGGAAAGGGATCCTACAAGCTTGGAACAATGGACGGCAAACCACTACCAAACAACTGGAACGTAAGTCACTTGAAACGGTACTACTGCTAAGGTACGGTCCTTCATTCCTTATTTTTATTTGTTTTTATTCTACATCGGCAAACTAACATTCACAGGTACTAAATAAAGTTGCCTTGAATCGGGGAGTATGGGATATTAGGACTGAAAGCACGCATTGCACTCTTTTTCCCTTCGACCGGTTTGTCCCAAACTGTGTTTTACGGCAAAGTTTTTAACGAGGCAACCAGTAAATTATGCTAACTTAGATTTGACCGATAAAAAATTCGGTGACAATAATATTCGATGTCAATCATCAATCGACCTCAAATATTGGAGGGCTGCTTGACTACTTCGGCTTGGGAAAACATCTTTAGAATCGAATAAAAGATCATTAGGATTCAATGTAAGGGTCAAACGGTCAAAGGAACCGTGCCCGGATAGATTTATCGAACCCCAACTTAAATTGTACAAGCACATGAATGAGAATAAAGATCTCTTATATACAAATGTCTTATCTCCGATCAGACGAGCCTAAGGGCCGTTTTAATTTTCTTTGTTAGAGTAAACACTGACCCACTTAGGGACTCATCCGAAAAGCAAATTTATTCGAAGGGGGAATAAGACCTACTAAGGTAAACCCCAATTCTCAAAAGGCTAAGGCCATACCGAGTTAATGAAACTCGAAGGGGAATAAGAGCTACTAAGGCGAACCCCGATTCTTAAAAGGCTAAGGCCATACCGAGTTAATGAAACTCGAAGGGGAATAAGACCTACTAAGGCGAACCCCGATTCTTAAAAGGCTAAGGCTATACCGAGGTAATGAAACTCGAAGGGGAATAAGACCTACTAAGGCGAACCTCGATCCTTAAAAGGCTAAGGCCGTACCGAGTTAATGAAACTGGAAGGGGAATAAGACCTACTAAGGCAAACCCTGATCCTTAAAAGGCTAAGGCCATACCGAGTTAATGAAACTCAAAGGGGAATAAAACCTACTAAAGCGGATCCCAGACTTTAAATGGCCAATTCCAAATTGAGTTAATAAAATTCAAGGGGCCAGAAAATTTATCGAGGCAAACCCTCAGTTCTAAGGGTAAGAGTTAAACCAAGTCAGCAATGAAAACCATGGAAAGAAGGAAAGGAAAAAGGGCTTTTATATATACACACAACAAAATACAATTACAAAAATGGGAACTTCATTACATAATGTCAAAAAGAAAAGAAAGGAGCGCCTCATTCTGAGCTCTCGGAGTCATCTTCCTCCGGAAAGGCTTGCTTTCTGGCTTCGGCCTCGGTCTTTTTGGCATCTTCGATCTCTGCCGATAGATCGAAGCCCCGAGCATGTATCTCCTCGAGGAAGAACAGGCGAGTTTGCCACTTCATGTGATCAACCAAAGTTTTTGATTGATCTTGAGCAGCCTCGGCGTCGGCCTTGTACTATGCCACCAGCTCATCGACCGCAACTTTGGTTGCAGCAGCCTCATATTTTGCCGTATGCAGCTCGTTGGCTAAAGCATCTCGATCTGAGGTGATCACGCTGACTTGGGATTGGAGGCCGTCGGTGCTCTTAGTCAAGAGCCTCGATTCTCCCTTTTACTTCCCTCAATTGAGCTTCAGCTGAAACTAACTAAGCATGGAAGGCCTCTTTTTCTGAAGCCAGCTGATCCATCTTGCTCTTCCACTCATTGGCTTCATATTTAGCCGCACTTGCCTCAGATCGGAGTTGGGTGATTTCATCGAGCTGTTGCCCCACCTGCTCGACTAAGCCTGAATTATCTGTCCGAACGAGATCTAGTTCGGCCCGAAGGTTCACCATCTCCCCTTTGAGCTGCTCGCAGGTCCTGATTCTTCTCGGCGGCAAAAAAAAGCCTCATGATAAAGCACCGAGGCCTGCAAACACGAAAGGAAATATGGCGGTTAGCTAAAGTTTTAAAGTGAAAAATAGTGAACACCAGATAAGGCTTATCAGAAAATTACCCTATTCAATGCTTGCTGAGCTTCATTGAACAAGCAGGATGCATCCACTTCGTTCATCTTGGCCTAATATTCTTCGGTCACCAAACACCAAAGAGAGCTGGCCACCCCTACAGGAGCGGAAAGGACCTTAGCATCTTCAGGAATGGCAAAGGATATGATCCTCTTTCGATCAGGGTATGAACTCGGAGCAGGAAATCTATCGACCAACTTCGAACCGAAAGAAACCCTGCTCGTGCTGGTGGAGGGACTTTTCCTCGGTACTTCCAGGTTACCGAGCCCAAAAGTATCTTCAGCAGACGCCGAATCCACGCCATCGAAGAAACTTCGGAAAGGGCCTTCCGGTATATGGCCCCCGCCCGGGGAGCGTTCTTTTGCTGCTTGGGCCTTGTTGAGTGTCGACTCCGAGAAGGAAGGAGAATCTATCATCTCTATGGGGCCTAAGACTCCCTGCGAAGCCCCCCTTGCATCGGTAGAAGCCCCAGCTCTTGCCCCCATTTCGGAGCCCCCGACTCAATGAAGGTTTGTTTCATCGGCTCTTAGATCGGGGACTCCCCGTCCTTCAGTTTGGGACGGCTCGCTACCCAAAAAGTCAAAATCCTCATCTTCTTCGGACTCGTCCCTCAATCGACGAAGTGAGTCCTAGGATAGTATTCGGTCATCAATGTTTCTCTTCGGCTTACGAGCTATCCTCTTCTTCGGCCTCTTTTTCCCGGGCTCCGAAGAACTGGGGGGTTCTTTCCTCTTTTTCTCTTTCTCCTGCTTTGAAACAGGGGGCTCGCAGGGAACCTCATCACCAGTGGACGCTGGCCTCAATTCAATGTCCTTCGATAAACCTACAAATGAAGAGTAAAGAAAATTAGAGATCAATACCTGAAACGCTGAGTTCGAACTTAACCTATCTTACCATGAAGTCGGGCCTCCCATCTGCCCTTCGAGAGCTCACGCCAAGCACATTCCAAATAGGGTCTCTGGGACACTATTCTTTCGACCCATTCTTTCTGATGAAGAATCGCGGCCGACACCCGAGATACAGCTACATCATATGAAACTGGTTAGTAAAGTGACGAAGGGAAAAACATTGAACAAGTCGAGATATAGGGTAACACTTACGATTGATGTTCCATTTCTCGAGGAACGGCATGTCTTCCGCCGGAATCAGGTCCGATGTCTTCACTCGAACAAATCGGCCCATCCAGCCTCGGTCCATATCCTCATCGATGCTAGAGAAGGGGGCTTTGCTTGCCCTGCGAGCAAGTTTTATTAATCCCCTCGGAAAAGTCGGGGGCTGTATAACCGCAGAAGGTGATCGACGGTGAAAGAATGCATGTCGGTCTTGCTTACAAAAAAGCGAAGAAGAATGACTATTCTCCAGAAAGAGCGGTGGATCTAACCCAATGTTACCTCGTACCTTTTGCAAAAGGCAACGATAACCGAGTCCAAAGGGCCCAACGTGAAGGGGTAAGTGTAAACACTCAAATAACCCTCCACGTGGGTGGTGATCGCCTCTTCCGGTGAAGGAACGACCACACACTTGCCGATCCAATTACAGTCTTCTTTGACCTTGTCAAGGACTTTGTCCGTAATCGAACAAATCTACCTCGTGATCTGTTCACATCGGCCCGGTATCGAAGAAGTTTTATCTACTTTAAATTCTGCACCGATCAAACATCCAGTCGGTACAAACGCCTTCAAAGGAGGCTCGGCCATGGTTTCTTCAACATCAACTGGTTGAGGATCTTCAGTAGGTTGAGAGGAAGAAGGGTTCTGTCTCTGAGGAACGGATTTAGAGGTCTTCGCCATTGTTGTTAAGAGATAAAGAAGTTAGGAGATGCAGGTGTAAGATAAGGATAAAAGGGAGATCACTTGCAAGGGAACTTAGAGAAATTGAAGAAGGGTATGATTCACTTGATCATATAACTTAAACGACTGAAGCTGAAGATGAAGGAGGGTATTTATAGCCCCTCAAAGGCGGAGGTTCGCGTCCCAAAGCAGCGAAGCATTAATTGGCATGAACCTGATATTGCAGAGGTTTGTCTCAAGCTTGTCTCTGATGAAACGTTTTCGACAAGTACCACGTACGTCACAGTTTCACCGTCATTTATCAATATAATGGTTCGTTTCCTTTGATGGGACACTCCGACTTCCGTGCCACACGCATCATAAGTATGTCGCCTTTCAACCTAACCAAAAAGTTGCGGCTCACATCGTTTTTTGTCATTACTCTCCAAAAAACAAGGGGACTATCTGTATGGGGTCGAACTCGGGACCGCCTACATATGGACAAATTGGGCTCGAGTCTATATACGGTTGGTATCAATCGAAATTATTGCTCGGTAAATCAGGGTCGAGGTACCAAAGATCGAAGATCGAGACCGAACAACATCGAATCAGAATACGAAGCCATGATGCCCGAGATGAGTCTATCGAGCTCGATTCCGGGAAATGTCCTAGGATAAGTTATTAAATTTTGAATGACGAAAGGACCGGAAATCCCGTGATAAGTAAGCATCTCGGCAGGAATCACGACATCAATCAATAAGACCGTTAAATCAGCACATCAAGAGATATTTTACCTTGTAAACAGATTTTCCCTTGTATAAAGGATTATCCCCAAGCTATATAAAGGGACAATGTAATTGTTCTAGGAGATCACACAAAAAACAATCATTATTACAAAGAAAAGAAGTCCGCTTTCATTATTTTATACATTACTTTATTAATCTGATTTCATTTATATTTACTGTTCATCTTGGAGGAATCAGTCAAGGCCAGGATTATCCAAGGCTTGTGGTTTGCATTTCTTCTCCATTTATTTACTGACTTTAATTTTTATTATATTATTCGTTATTTGTATCAAACTAAATCACGTATCCTTAAAATCACGTATAAATTCAATTGTTATCCGAAACCAAGGGTAGACAGTTTGGCGCCCACCGTGGGGCTAAGGATAATAGTGAGTGTTTGATATAATTTTTTGTCACGCAAATTATTTTACACTTGCTCTGTGAAGTATCTCTGATTTCAGGTTACAGTACAACTATGTTGCATTCACAATCTGTGCCTTTGTACGTCGATAATGAATTTGATCATCAAGGCGAAAACAACAACACAGCACCCGGTGATGAGGTTCCGATCGACACTAATTCACAAGTGGCAGTCGATGTAGATCAAATTACTGGCCCGTCAAATAGCGTTCATAGGGAACATCGATCAACAACACAGGGTCCCCAAAACGACGAAAGGGATGGGATCAGCCTCAGAATGATCTTTGACATGCCGCAAGCCTAGCAGGCATCCATTGCTCAATTACAAAATCGAAGCCAAATATCGAACAAAGTTGAGCTCGGCCCTTCTCGGGGAACTATTCCTGAGAATGAACCAATCACAGAAGAGCCGAATGAAGGTGAATTGAGGGCAAACTATGGGATTATGAGGATGCTCGAGGAATTAACCAGACGAGTCGAGTCTGGAGAGAAAAAAATCGAGGCTAACGACAAAAAGGTAGAAACGTACAATTCCAGGGTGGATCAAATCCCAGGAGCACCCCCGATATTGAAGGGCTTGGATTCCAAAAAAATTGTACAGAAACCTTTCCCATCGAGCGCCGCTCCAAAACCAATACCCAAGAAATTCCGCATGTCGAAAATCCCCAAGTACAATGGAACAACCGATCTAAACAAGCATGTGACCACATACACATGCGCTATAAAAAGGAACGACTTAGAAGACGACGAGATCGAATCCGTTCTTTTGAAAAAGTTCGGGAAAACCTTGTCGAAGGGGGCCATGACATGGTATTATAACTTAACCCCTAATTCCATTGACTCTTTCGCTATGCTCGCAGATTCCTTTGTAAAAGCACATGCAGGCGCTATCAAAGTAGAAACGCGAAAGTCGGACCTATTCAAAGTCAGACAAAAAGATAACGAGATGCTCAGAGAATTCGTATCTCGGTTTCAGATGGAGCGGATGGACCTGCCACCGGTCACTAACGATTGGGCTATTCAGGCCTTCACCCAGGGGCTCAACGCTCGAAGATCGACGACTTCACAACAACTCAAGCAAAACTTGATAGAATATCCTGTCGTCACATGGTCCGATATACATAACTGATACCAATCGAAAATCAGAGTCGAAGATGATCAACTTAGAGCCCCTTCGGGATCCATTTATACTGTCAGAACTCATGATAGAGTTCGAAGGGAGATTTATCGTGAACCGAGACTAAATAGAGATCGGGATCGACCATATCATGGGGATAGAAAAATCACTACAGCAAGGCAAGACTCCCCAAGACACGAAAGGAGAAACGATCAAGGGCGGAATAACCGAGGGCCCATAATTAAAGGCAACTTCGAGAGAACCACCGGTCATCAAGAAGCACCACGGTTATCGGAATACAATTTCAATGTTGATGGGGCTACTCTCGTATCAACTATCGGTCGCATCAAGGACACTAAGTGGCCTCGACCATTACAATCAGATCCAGCCAAAGGGATCCTAATCTGATATGCAAATATCACGGTACTCACGGACACAGAACAGAAGATTGCCGACAATTAAGAGAAGAGGTGTCAAGGTTGCTCGAAAACGGACATCTTCGAGATTTTTTAAGCGACCGAGCTAACAATCATTTCGGAAACAGAAATAGACAAGCAAACCAAGAAGAGCCACAACACACGATTAACATGATTATTGGCGGAATAGATGCCCCTCAAGGTCCGATGCTGAAACGCACCAAGATATCCATCACCATGGAAAAACGCACTCGAGATTACGCGATGGAGGGAATCTTACATTTTAGCGAGGAAGATGTGGAAGGGATAATGCAACCTCACAATGACGCGCTAGTGATATCTGTGCTTATACACAGAATTAAAGTAAAGCGCGTATTGGTCGACCCAGGCAGTTCGGCCAATATAATCCGGTCATGGGTCGTAGAACAACTCGGTCTGACGGATCGAATTATCCCTACAGGCCGAGTACTCAATGGGTTCAACATAGCATGTGAAACAACCAAGGGTGAAATAACATTGCCGATAAACACTGCCGGAACCATTCGAGGAACGAAGTTTTGCGTAATCGGTGGAGACATGATATACAACGCTCTATTCGGGAGATCATGGATCCAAGACATGAGAGCCGGGCCTTCGGCGCTGCATCAAGTACTGAAATTTCCATCACTCGATAGAATTATACGGGGAGCAACCGGCTGCAAAAGAAATATTCGCGGTTGAAGAAATAACACAAGTACCAGCAGTTCCTTCACAAATGATCGAGAACAAGATGAAATAGCAATCAAAGACATCATCCTTGACAAACGTAGATAAACAAGCAAATCTCGAGGATGACGATTACAGAATCCATCAGATCTTTCATCAGTCCCGATGAGTCTGATGCCACCAAATCGATGATTGAGGAACTCGAGCAAGTCTCACTCCGAGAAGACTTGCCAGAACGAAAGGTATAGCTCAGGACAAAATTTATCCAATTTCTTATAACTAACGAAGATTGCTTCGCTTGGTCCCACCTTGATATAACAGGTATACCACCGGAGATAACAACCCACAAGCTAAGCCTAGATCAGAAGTTCCAACCGGTCAAGCAAAAAAAAGAGGTCCCAGTTCGAGATCAAACACGCATTCATCAAGGATGAGGTAACTAAACTTTTAAAGATAGGGTCCATTCGGGAGGTTAAATACCCGGAATGGTTAGCAAGCGTAGTAGTAGTCCCTAAAAAAGGGAATAAACTAAGAATGTGTGTAGATTATAAGGATCTGAATAAGGCATGCCCAAAAGATTATTTTCCTTTACCCAACATCGATCGCATGATTGATGCCACCGCTGGCCATGAGACCCTTAGCTTTCTCGATGCTTACTCTGGCTATAACCATATACGAATGGACCCGGCTGACCAAGAAAAAATATCCTTCATCACTAAGTATGGCACGTACTGTTACAACGTGATGCCACTCGGGTTAAAAAATGCAGGAGCCACTTACCAACGCCTAGTACACTGAATTTTGAAAAACAACTAGGAAAAACGATGGAAGTTTATATTGATGATATGTTAGTTAAGTCCCTGCAAGCAGAGGACCATTTGAACCATTTGCAGGAAACATTCAACGTGCTAAAGCAATACAATATGAAGTTGAACCCGAAAAAATACACGCTTGGTGTGGGCTTGGGCAAGTTCCTCGGTTTCATGGTCTCGAATCGAGGAATAGAAATCAACCCCGAAAAGATCAAGGCTATCAAGGACATCACAGTCATAGATAATGTGAAGGCTGTACAAAAGCTGACAGGCCGTATAGCCGCTTTGGGATGATTTATTTCAAGATCATCCGATAAAAGCCATCGATTTTTCAATCTATTGAAGAAGAGGAACAACTTCTCATGGACACCGGAATGCCAACACGCTTTAGAAGAGCTTAAAGGTATCTGTCTAGCCCGTCCTTGCTACATACACCGAAGACAGGTGAACGGCTGTACCTTTACCTTGCGGTCTCGGAAGTAGCGATAAGTGGAGTTCTAGTTCGAGAAGAGCAAGGTACGCAATTTCCAATTTATTACGTTAGCGGAACCTTAGGCGAGTCTGAAACTAGGTACCCTCACTTGGAAAAACTGGCACTCGCTTTGTTGAGTGCCTCCAGAAAACTGAAGCCTTATTTCCAGTGTCATCCAATATGCGTCGTAACGACTTACCCGTTAAGAAGCATAATGCATAAGCCCGAGCTCTCCGGCCGATTGGCCAAATGGGCTATCGAAGTAAGTGGGTATGATATCGAATATCGACCCCGAACCGCCATTAAATCTTAGGTGTTGGCAGATTTCGTCGCCGATTTTACACTATCCCTAATACTCGAGGTCGAAAGATTGCTACTGGCCGGATCGGGGACTCCTTCGGGAGTGTGGACCCTGTTAGCAGATGGTGCCTTGAACGCGAAGGGATCGGGGCTTGGTATCGTGCTAAAGCCCCCAACCGGTAACACAATTCGACAGTCTATCAAGACTGTGAAGTTAACTAACAATGAAGCAGAATATGAGGCCATGATTGCAGGTTTAGAACTAGCCAAAAGCCTGGGAGCGAAAATAATCGAAGCTAAGTGCGACTCCCTTCTTGTGGTGAATCAAGTCAACAGAACTTTCGAGGTCAGAGAAGGACGAATGCAAAGATATTTAGACAAACTACAAGTTACATTGCATAGGTTCAAAGAATGGACCTTACAACACATACCTCGAGAGCAAAACAACGAAGTTGATGCCCTCGCCAGTTTGGGATCATCGGTCGAAGATGATGAGATCGAATCTGAAAATGCCGTATAGCTCATGAGGTCGGTAGTGGAAGAAGGCCATGCGGAAATCAATACGACGAGTCTAACCTGGGATTGGAGGAACAAATACATAGAATACCTCAGCTCCGGAAAACTCCCCTCAGATCCAAAAGAATCAAGAGCCTTGCGTACAAAGGCGGCTCAATTATGCTTATCCGATGACGGAACTCTATTTAGAAGAACGTACGACGGCCCCCTCGCAATATGTCTGGGATCGGGTGACACTGAATACATTTTAAGAGAAATCCACGAAGGCACTTGTGGGAGCCACTCCAGTGCTGAATCCCTAATTCGAAAAGTAATCAGAGCTGGTTATTATTGGATCGACATGGAAAAGGACACGAAGGAGCTTGTTCGCAAATGTAACGAATGTCAAAGGCATGCCCCGATGATCCATCAGCCCGGGGAAATATTGCACTCAGTCTTATCACCATGGCTGTTCATGAAATGGGGAATGGACATCGTTGGCCCTCTTCCCTACACACCAAGTAAGGCTCAATTCATTCTTTTTATGACTGATTATTTCTCCAAATGGGTGGAAGCGCAGGCATATGAGAAGGTTAGGGAAAAAAAAGTAATCGAGTTCATTTGGGATCACCATCATATGTCGGTTTGGGATGCCATCAGAGATCGTGTGTGACAACAGGAAATAGTTCGTCGGCAGCAAAGTGACAAAATTCCTCGAAGATAACAAGATCAAAAGAATCCTATCAATGCCCTACCACCCCAGCGGGAATGGACAAGCCGAATCTACCAACAAAATAATATTTCGAAATCTCAAAAAGAGGTTAACCGATGCGAAGGGGAAATGGAAAGAAATATCGCCTGAAGTCCTGTGGGCGTATCGTACGACCGAGAAATGTAGCACCGGAGCCACTCCCTTTTCCCTGGTGTACGGTGCTGAAGCTTTGATACCGGTCGAAGTTAGTGAATCAAGCGTCAGATTTCTCTATGCGACCAAAGAATCGAACCACGAGGCTATGAATATGAATCTGGAACTATTGGATGAAAGAAGGGAAGCTGCCCTCGTTCGATTGGCCGCTCAAAAACAAAAGATCGAAAGATACTACAATAAGAGAACCCATCTTCGACATTTCAACATCGGAGATTTAGTACTCAAGAAGGTCACACCCAACACATGAAACCCGAATGATGGGAAATTGGGACCAAATTGGGAAGGACCTTGCTCCATCATAAAGATCACCGGAAAAGGATCATACAAGCTTGGAACGATGGACGGCAAACAACTACCAAACAACTGGAACATAAATCACTTGAAATGATACTACTGTTAAGGTACGATCCTTCGTTCCTCATTTTTGCTTGTTTTTATGCTACATCGACAAACTAATATTCGCAGGTATCAAATAAAGTAGCCTCGAATCGGAAAGTACGGGATGTTAGGACTTAAAGCACGCGTTTCACTATTTTTCCCTTCGACCGATTTTGTCCCAAATTGGGTTTTACGGCAAGGTTTTTAACGCGGCAACCAGTAAATCATGCTAACTTAGATTTGAAGACTGATCATAGATCAATGACAACAATACTCGGTGCTAATCATCGATCGACCTCAAATATTGGAAGGCTGCTTGGCTACTTTAATTCGGGGAAACATCCCTAGAATCAAAGATCATTAGGAATCGATGTAAGGGTCAAACGGTCAAAGGAACCATGCCCAAATAGATTGATCTATCCCCGAAATAAACTATACAAGCACGTGAACAAGAATAAAGATCTCTTGCACAAATATCCTGCCTCCGAGCCCAAGGGCCGTTTTGATTTTCTTTGTTCAATTAAATATTGCCTCACTCGGGGACTCATCCGAAAATCAAATTTATTCGAAGGGGAATAAGACCTACTAAGGCCAACCCCGATTCTTAAAAGGCTAAGGCCATATCAAGTTAATGAAATTCGAAGGAGAATAAGACCTACTGAAGCCAACCCTGATTCTTAAAAGGCTAAGGCCATACCGAGTTAATGAAATTCGAAGGGGAATAAGACCTACTAAGGCCAACCCCGATTCTTAAAAGGCTAAGTGTGATGACTCACTTTATTGCCCCGAATTCATTTCATTATTTATATTATGTGAAATTAAGTCGAGTAAAATGTACTCGAAGTGAATTGAAAAGAAATGAGACACATGGTCTCATTTATGAAAGTCTAAGTCACAAAAGTCAACCGTGGATTGACTTATGAGTTAGAGAGTTCGGATTTCAATTCCGACGACTCGACTAGCTTCGGGAGAGAATATATGACTTAGACGAGTGACCGGAACATATTTGATAGACCTCGAATAACACTAAATTTGAATCGAGGAAGTTCGAGTTTCCGGTCGATAGGTCGAATTTTGATCCGGAAGTTGGAATGAAATTTCGAAAGTTGCTGTAGGTTCCTTATGTGATTTTGGACTTGCGTGCAAATTTTCAGACCGTTCAGACATCGTTTGGTCGGGTTCGGATCGAAGGATCGAATTGAGGATCCTTGAAGTTCATAGAATTGGTTTCAATACAAATTTAATAAATTGATGTTCATCTTAGTGTTCCCAAGACTGGAACAAGTTTGAATGAGGTTATAGAACATGTGTGCATGTTCGGATAAAGTCCCGGGGGTCTCGGGTGAATTTTGAATGGTTAACGGGACTTAATTCGTCGCTTTATAAAGCGTTAACTTCATACTTTCTGGTATAATGGATATTAGAATTAGTAAACGACCTCCAAATTCAATTTCACTTGAAGAATTAGCTCCGCCTTGAAATTACGGAGCCGTAGCAAAAAGAATCGTCCAAATCGGACTTCGTATGAAAAAGTTAGAGTAATCTTTGTAAAAGAAAGAAAGGAGATCAGCTAAGGGGTCGCGAAAATGGTTGGGTTCAGCACTTTTGTTTGATTTTCAGCTAATATAAATAGGACCTAGGGTCCCTTTTTACTCTTCTGAGGTCCAAAACACACACCCACGAAAGAGAGCAACTACAAACACAAAGAACCACTGAAAATCAACCCCAAACTCACATGCAAAGTAGATTTTCGGAATTAATCTTGCAAGGAAAGGGGATTACAACACCTTAGAGACATTTGGGGGCTGTTTAAGAAGAAGATTAAAAAGAAGTTGGAAACAAATAAAGAGGGAACCTCAAGGAAAACATCGGGTAAGTATCCTATGTCCTAAAATCCCTCATAGATTAAGATTTTCATGTTTAATCCCATGGTAAATTCACGAAATTGTGAAAGAGAAGAACCTAGGGTTCTTCTCAATTTCAAGAAAATATGAAATTGGGGATTTAGGTCGATTTGAGGTCGAATTACGACAAATATTATATGGGTAAACTCGTGAAGGGACAAGGAACACGTTTAGATAATAATTTCTGAATTTTAAAATGTGGGCCCGGGGCTTGGGTTTTGCTAAAATTGAGAAATTCTTAGTAAACTTGATTATTTCCGTTTGGGTTTTGTTCTCATAGCCTAATGTAACGTAATTGTTATAAAATTGGTTAGATTCGACGCACGTGGAGGCCAATTCAAAGGGCAAAGGCGCCGCAGGCTAAGGATTTAGCCGGTTAGAGGTGAGTAATTATAGTAAATAATGCTATGAGGGTTTGAAACCTCGAATTGCACCTCATAGTGCTTAAATGATGTGAGGCACACGCTCGATGACGAGCGTGGGGTGGTTTACTACTGGGGATTGTGATTTGGTCCGTCCCGGTTAATGATTTTACTATATAACTGTTTGAAATTGATTTGATATTATATTGATTTGGGCTTTTAGTCATATTTGGGCTTCACGCCAGTTATGTAAACCCTTCAGGGGTATTTAAAATGCTTTGAATCGTTATTTGAACTTGGTTTCGGAAAACTAAATGATGTTTTCAAATGATCGTTATATATGGATCGGGTGGCTCGCCGCCACGAGATATGAAATAGCGCTTGGACCGCTAAAGACCCTTCCGGACGTCTGAACCACCCACAGTGAGCGCAGGATACCCATCATGATGACC
>MCJB01048858.1:20858-65276 GCA_002018475.1 Nicotiana obtusifolia
GGGAACGGCATGTCTTCGGCCGAAATCAGGTCCGATGTTTTCACTCGAACGAATCGGCTCATCCAGCCTCGGTCCCTATCCTCATCGATGCTAGAGAAGGGGTCTTTGCTTGCTCGGCGAGCAAATTTTATTAATCCCCCTCGGAAGAGTCGGGGACTGTATAACCGCAGAAGGTGATCGACGGTGAAAGGGTGCCCGTCGATCTTGCTTACAAAAAAGTGAAAGAGAATGACTATTCTCCAGAAAGAAGGGTGGATCTGACCCAATGTTACTTCGTACCTTTTGCAGAAGGCAACGATAACAGGGTCCAAAGGGCCCAACGTGAAGGGGTAAGTGTAAACACTCAAATAACCATCCACGTGGGTGGTGATCGCCTCTTCCGGTGCAGGAACGACCACACACTTGCCGATCCAATTACAATCTTCTTTAACCTTGTCAAGGATTTTGTCCATAATCGAACAAATATACCTAGTGACCGATTCACACCGGCCCGGTACTGAAGAGGGCTTATCTACTTTAAAGTCGGCACCTATTGAACATCCAGTCGGTACAAACGCCTTTAAAGGAGGTTCAACCATGGTTTCCTCAACATCAACAGGTTGAGGATCTTCAGTGGGTTGAGAAGAAGAAGGGGTCTGCCTCTGAGGAACAGATATAGAGGTTTTCGCCATTGTTAATTAGGAGATAAAGAAGTTAAAAGATGCGA
The DNA here is from genome assembly GCA_002018475.1 of Nicotiana obtusifolia. Lineage (NCBI taxonomy): Eukaryota > Viridiplantae > Streptophyta > Magnoliopsida > Solanales > Solanaceae > Nicotiana > Nicotiana obtusifolia. Next base: position 21,565 of record MCJB01048858.1, read on the forward strand.
GAGTAAGATAAGAACAAAAAGGGAGATCGCTTGCAAGGAAACTTAGAGAATTTGAAACAAGGGAATGATTCAAATGTTCAGATAGCTTAAACTCCTGAAAGTGAAGACGAAGAAGGGTATTTATAGCCCCTTAAAGGCGACGGTTCGCGTCCCAAAGCGAAGAAACACTAATTAGCATGTATTGATGTTGCAGAGGTTTGTCCTAAGTTTGTCTCTAATGAGACGTTTTCGATACGTACCACATACGTCACAGTTCCACTGTCATTTATCAATATGATGATTTGTTTCTTTTTATGGGACACTCCGAATTCCGTGCCACACGCGTCATAAGTATGTAGCCATTCAACCTAACCAAAAAGTTGTGGCTCATATCGTTTTTCGTCATTACTCTCCAAAAAATAAGGGGATTATCTGTATGGGGTCGAACTCGGACCGCCTACATGGGGACAACTCGGGCTCTAGTTTATACAGTTGGTATCAATCATAATTACTGTTCGGTAAATCGAGATCAAGATATCAAAGATCGAAGAGCGAGATCGAATAACATCAGAGCAGGAATATCGAGGTATCAAAGATCAAAGGTCGAGATCGAACAACATCGAATCAGAACTTGAAGCTATGGTACCCGAGATGAACCTATTGAGCTCGATTCCAGGAAATGCCCTAGGGTAAGTTATCAAATTTGAATGACGAAAGGATTGGAAATCCCGTGATAAGTAAGCATCTTGGCGGGAATCACGGCATCAATCAATAAGACTGTTAAATCAGCATATCAAGAGATATTTTACCTTATAAATAGATTCTTGCCTTGTATAAAGGATTATCCCCACACTATATAAAGGGGCAATGTAATAGTTCTAGGAGATCACACAAAAAACAATCATCAATACAAAGAAAAGAAGTCCGCTTTCCTTATTTTATATATTACTTTATTAATCTGATTTCGTTTATATTTATTGTTTATCTTGGAGGAATCAGTCAAGGCTAGAATTATCCAAGGCTTGTGGTTTGCATTTCTTCTCCATTTATTTACTTACTTTAATTTTTATTATATTATTCGTTATTTGTATCAAACTAAATCACGTATCCTTAAAACCACGTATAAATTTAATTCTTATCCGAAGCCAAGGGTAAACAATTGTAACGTCTGCCGTCGTTTCATGATGTCATGCACCAATAATATGAAGAATAAACTTGTAACATTACTAAGAAAAAATAGGATATGGAGTAAAATTATTATAAAAAAAGTAGGGTAAATGATAAAATTTGATTATTTAATAATAAAGAAGGGCAAGATGAGAGAAAAAAGCAAAGAAAAGACGCCACCACAACAAATCCATCGTTCCATAAAGTAACACTTTTCGTCGTTACGTAACGATGGATTTAACAATGCGATACAATAAAGTTTATGTCACGACCCAAAATCCAACTAGTTGTGATGACACATAACCCAACCCGCTAGGTAACACTACAACAAATTTGATTATCTGTGAAGACATCAATTGTCTCTAAAGTTATGCATATTTCGTAGTTGAATAAATGTAATTTAGTCACTAAATATCGCCTTTTAGATTCAAATAATATTTCATCCCTAAATATACAAATTAGTGACAATTTTGCTTTTGAAAAAAATGGTTTACAGTTTTAGTTTTGTAGTTAAAACTATTATCTCGTCACTAAATATATTGCTTTTGCCGATAAAAAAAAAAATTGTCACTATAAATTGTCATAATTAGTAACAATTACAGTCGTCACAAAGTACAAAGTTAATTCATGGTCAATGAGGCAATCCTTGGAAAACTTTATTTTTGTCACTAGTTACCTGCTTTTCCTTTAATTCGAGAAATTATTATTATATAAATTGGAAGTAACAGGATATAACATGCAAGGTAACAACAAAAATCTCCATCCATGAACATAAAATTAAAAAGAACTAATACTATATTCAGATAATATTTCGTCACAAATTTCATAAGTTAAAACACAAATAAAGTAAAATCTATCCAACATGAAAATGAAGATTTGTTGCTTCCTCAAATTGCTAATGTAAATTTCCACCATTGATGTACCTGTGAAAAGAAAAACAAGTAATAATAAATTAAATATTCAAACATTAATACTGAAGCAAATGAGATATAAGTAAAGATACTTACTCGAGTTTAAGCAATATTTATTATCAATTCTTCTTTGGCTACAAATAACCACAAGATTTAAGAGTAAGAGATATAAAACCAAACAAAATTTCTTCATAACTTAACAATAAAATTACAATAAATAAGAACCGTAATACATAAATGCAATATACCTTCAGGAGAAAACCAAATCTGCAAATTCCCAACAAATGCAAGGAAAGGAAATTCCGTATGAGAAATAAATATTACATACCCTGCATCTGTAATGACACAAAAGAAGCATGAGAAGTAAATGCTTTGCCGCTTACCCTTTTCGCACAACTTTGAAAAAAGAATAAAAACCAAACTAGGTTAATTAAAAGTCATGATTAAAAGTTAATTATATACACAAACAATTAAATTAAATTGTTGTTGTTTATTACAAATGACAAACAATACTAGGTTGTTGTTTTATTTTTCAATTTTTTAAAATGCGCTTATTCTAGGTTGTTGGTTAAAAAAACTGCCTTCAACTCTAGAGTTATTTGTAGTGGTAAATATGAATTCTTTAAACTGATTTAATTTAACGGCGTTTCAATCATTTTAACAAAAATACTATTTATCCAAACACGTCAATTTTAATTATAAATTATATTTAGCGCTTAAAATAGTTTTAAACATTTGACTCTTATAGGTTAACAATAAACAATGTCGGAGCTAACTGTGTTGAAGGGGGTCAATTAAATGTCCTTTATTAGAGAATTACATTATACAAGTAGTAAAAATGAAGAATATTTGAAAAAAAAAAAGAAATATCGTAAAAATTATATATACGGATAATAAATAGAAGTCATAATTTCACAATGAAAAATACAATAATATAAAGATACTATTAGGATATTTATACATAAGATAAGCATATTATATACACAACATAAAATAATAATTATTAAAATGGTAGAGTTTTTATAAATATAATAAATGGCGTATTTCTCTAAACTTTTGATGAATTCAAAATTACAATCTAGTAAATATTATTCAAATTTTCAGTAAAATATAAAATAAGCAAACTAATCTAATGTTACAGTAGAAGAGAATGTATGAAAAGAGGGGGATAAAGATAACTTTAGGATATTTTTATTTTGAATAAATTAAAAAATAAAATATAAGTAAAGAACATTAAAAAAATTATTGATAAATTTAAAAAATTGAATAATTTTGAAACGTATAACATAAGTTTAAAAAAATTAAAATATTCTCAGAGTAAGAATATATATATATATATATATATAAACACATTAGTAATTGTATAGTACTAAGTACTTGCTAATTTAAAAAATTAAATGTCTATGTATTTCTAAGAAAAATATTATTAAAAAAAAGGAAAAATATGCAAATAAATAACTATAATGTAAATATATATAAAAGAATAAGATTAATTTGGTTTTTGAGATGAGAAAATTTTGAGTAATAATTCATATGGTCGTGATATATAGATGAGATCACGTAACCAAAAATATTATAACAGATAAAATTAAAAACAATAACATAAACAAAAATTCCAAGAAATAAATAAAAAATATAAAGATATAATTTATATTCTTATGTAGTAGTTTTAATAAAAAAGTTAAACTTTCATATTAAATACAAACGGGAAGGAGAATTTAATTTAATTGCTTTATTGAAAAATAATATAAAAATAATAATTATTATAATTATTAGTAAATTTATGACATATAATAAAGAACTTCTCTGTTTAACATTTGAACTAATTCAACACCATCCATTTAGAAAAACAGTTTAATAATATTCGTATTATAGATAAACACTAAATAGAAAAAAAATTAAAATATTGCAAAACAAAAACTAATGTATAAAGAGGAGAATAGATACAATGATTTTATCCACACTTTAAATTTACTTGATAAATTAAGTAAACAAATAATACTCAAAAATATTATTGATAAATTTAAATAATAAAATAATCATGAGAAAGTCATACAGGATAAAGTCAAGTTAAATTTCAAGAGTAATACAAAATTACATCTATTGTATTATATTAAATTGAAAATTTACTAAACATTCATAAATTACATTCATTGCATTATATTAAACTAATAATTTACTAGAAATTCATATAATAATTTAATAATATTAAGTAAACAATTAGATAAGCAAGGAAAAAAATAAAATATAAATTTGTGGAAAAATATAAAATATAAGACTTATAATTAAAATTATGATGAGAAAAGTCGTACATCTACACATAATTAAAATATCCAACATATTATTTATATGTATATATATGTATGTATATATACATACACACACATATATACATAAAAAATAATTATTAAAAATATTAGTAAAGTTTTTATAAAAGGATTATCTCTCTATACTTTGATGAACTCAAAATTATAATTTAGTAAAAATAATTATATTATTTAAATTATCAGTAAAATATAAAATGAGAAAACTAATCAAATATTGCAGTAGAAAAGAATGTATAAGGGGGGAGGGGGGAGGGTAAATATAAGGCAGAATAGCCTAGTAGACCCCTTTACTTGTTTCACTTTGTCATCCCGGTCCCTGTACTCCATAGAGTTTTATCTAGACACTTTCACTTGATCAAAACCTATATTTTAAACCCTTCCGGCACTGCGTATTCCTCACTCACTCTAAATTACATGACACATCACATCCATGTTAGATAATTAATACCACGTCAGAAAAAAAAAAAAACAAAGGCAAAAAGTTCCCCTTCCTGTTTTTGCTATCTGCTTTCATTCTAAGCAAATTTACCTTCAATACCTTTCAAAGCCACACTTCATCCTCAAACTTGAAAATTTTGGGGGTTTGTTCAATTTTTAAAAACAATAAAAAAACTATGTCTTCTTCTCCCTTTTCAGCAACCAAAATTCTAAATCTTTTTCAGCTTTCTGTAACCAATACATAAAAAATATACAATCTTTATAGATAATTTTGAACATAAATTTGGAAAAATAATTGAATCGAAGTGAAAATCTTGGAGAAGAAGACTTAAAATTTTGTGCCGAAGGTTTGTGAGAGATGAAATCTGAAGTGGAGGTTTCTCTCCTCTGTCCCTTTGATTGGTGACCACTGGTGATTCCCAACGAGTGCTTCTTGATTCAATGAAATTTTTGGGATACGAAAATGGATGGTTTCTACTTGGGGTTTGTTTTAGTAGACGAGAAAGAGATGAATAAAGAGAGAAGTAAGAACAGTGGAGAGGAGTTGGAGGCGATGTGTTGTCGGAGACCCTCTCCAATCTACTCCGCTGGTGGTATAGCAACTGCCTCAGGCGGTGAAAATTTTCTTTTATCATTTCTGAGTCAATGGATGGAGGATAGCAAGTAAAAGGTTACTGGTGTGGTGTTAGATTTGGCAAGGTGAGCTTTTCCAGTGAGATTTCCGACGAGGGATTTTGGGGTGGAGACATCAGCAGGAAAGAAGAGGAACGATGTGCAAATATTTCTGTCCTTTTCCTTTCTTTTTTTCCTTCTTATTTTGGTCTCCTTTTCAATCTAAATCTATAAATTCATGCTCATTATACGCGTGCATTGCACACATTTTGTCCAACTCAGCTGTCAAGTTGCCACATATGCTCAGTCAACAATCAAAGGAGTTTAAAATATAGGTTTTGATCAAGTGAAAGTGTCTAAGTGAAACTCCATGGAGTACAGGGACTGGGATGACAAAGTGAAACAAGTAAAGGGGTCTACTAGGCTATTCTGCCTAAAGATAATTTAAGATTTTTATACTTTGAATTAATTAATAAATAAAAGAATAAGTGAATAACATTCAAAAAAAATTATTGATGAATTGACAATTGAAGAATTTTGAACAATATGACATAAGTTTAAAAATATTCTCAGAAGAAAATATATATATTTTTGTTATATTAAAGAGAAGTAGTATCTAAATATTAAGCCAATTGACAAGTTAATAAAAGTCACATTAATAAATATATAAATAGAATAAATAATTTATTTGATTATAATATGATGTGTATCATTTGCTTTTGTATATATTTTATTATATTTCTGCATATTATATTAAAAAATAAAATAACAACTAATATTTACTAAATAATAAGATATATCATATCATAATTTTATAAGATTAATATTCTGTCAAATAATCCGTATATCATGCGGGTTCTAACACTAGTGATTCTTTAAACTGATTTAATTTAACGGCGTTTCTATTATTTTAACGAAAAATTATTTATCATTTTTTTTTGACAAACACGTAAATTTTAATTATAAAATTATATTTAGCGCTTAAAATAGTTTTAAACATTTGACTCTTATTAGTTAACAATAAGCAATGGCAGAGCTAAGTATGTTGAAGGAGGGTCAATTGAATCTCCTTCTTTAGAGAATTATATTATACAAGTAGGATAAATATAATTTCTTTTGTGTATATGTGAGTTCTTGAATCCCATGCTAGTTTAGTGCATTCAATCACTATACAAGGTATTATAAAGCTTTTTACTTAATTAAAAAGATAAAACTGTAAATACAAGAAATAGTGATTTAAAAAATATATATAGTTATAGTAGTAGTTTTTATGCACATACGCCGTACACGTGTATTTTATATTTAAATTAAATAAGCTTGGTACTATTCTGGAAAGAATAAATTAAATTTTAAAAAGCATTCTCAAAATTATAATGGTTTTGTCACAAATTATATACAATATTAGTGAAAAAACTAATTTGTCACCAATAGTTTTAAATTTGTAGCTAATGTTGTTCAATATTTGGCGCCAAGCCGCCAATCAATATTTTTTGGTGGGAAAACCTTTATAGACAAAACCTTTGCTACGCAATTTGTATTTTGTAACTAAAAGTAGGTCCCGTATACATTTGGTACGAATATATTAAATAGTGATAAAACCTTTCATAGTAGCTAATAGTTTTGTAGGTTAAATAGAGACAATACGATGATTGTCACTAATTATATGCTATTAGTGACAAAAACAAAGGTTACAAAAAATAAAAGATTTTGTGGCTAAAGTTTTGCACTATTTTTCTACAAATTCTATTTTGTCACTATTTTAGCTACATATTTTTAATACCGAATTTTTTTTGCAATTAAAATATAACTAGTTTTAAGACAAATAATGGTTTGTCACATATTGTCTTTAACAATATTGACAAAATTAGTTTGTCATTAATACCTTTAATTTGTGGCTAATGTTATTTAATATTTGGCGCCAATCCATCATTTTGGTGGAAACTTTAGTAGACAAAATTTATGTTTTGTCACTAAAAATATGATTCTCAAGTATTTAAGTACAGAATGTGATTTTTGTCACGAAAAGTGAACAATTAGGAACGATGTTTGTGTCATAGCTAATAATTTACGATGTTTAACTATAAATTTTAATTTGTCGCTATTGTAACAACATATTTTTTGTGGCAAAATATTTTTGCGTCCAACATTAACTAATTTTAAGACAAATAATGATTTGTCACAAATTTGATACATTATCAGTGACAAAATAATGTGTCACTAATAATTTAAATTTGTAGCTAATGTTACTCAATAAATAGCGCCAGCTCATTTTTTAGTGGAAAATTTTAGTAGACAAATTTTCAGTGACAAAATTTTGTGTTTTGTCACTAAAAGTATGTGGCTCGTATTTTAAGCACGAAATATAATTTTTCTCACGAAAAGTAAACAATTAGTGACGATTTTTGCATCATAACTAATAATTTCGTAGCTGAATATCACATTTATTGTAGTGTAAGCCAATTAACAATAAACCACAATATAATAATAATGATAAGAGTCAAAAATAAAATAACTGAATTTTATACAACTCCCCAAAGACTGATAGAACAAATCATGAACTTCTAAGACTTAGAGTTTACAAAGCTGATATGAAATAAATACATCATTTGTTCGAAACGTACATAAACAGATTTATAAATCTAAAGCTACCAAGAACATGAAGCAGCTATAACCGGAACGCAGGTACATCGTCAATGCCAGTTCCTACCACTCGCAACAACATCAGTTCCAAAATCTGCACGCAAGGTGCAGAAGTATAGTATGAGTATAACCGACCCCATGTACCTTAGGTTGAAAGCAATAGCGAGCTCGGACAACAGTCAGAGTTCAACATCAATAGCCAAGAACAACTCGTAATAATATGATAAAAGCAGTGCAAGCAATAACTCAAAGATATGATGCTCAGCTCGTTCATAGTTACGGAAAATAGGCACGCTTTTCAGGTATAACAGTAAAGCTCAAATCTACGGAAAATAGGCACGCTTTTCAGGTATAACAGTAAAGCTCAAATCTTTCACCGAAATCACCAAAATATGAGTAAATCAAAAAATTGTGATTTTTTCCAAAAACTTTCAACAATAGATAAGATATTTCATTCTCAGATAGCATGAGTAAAGTATATTTCTATGCCTACATGTCAATGTTCATGTGAAGTCATGAATGTCACAAAATCGTGTAGCATGAGGAAATGCATCTCTATGCCTATATGTCAAGTATGCATGTCAAATGTAATGCATCACAGTGATGAGTTCATGTACTCACACTCTCAGAGTACTCAATCTCACTGTCTCACACTCAATCACTTGCTACACTCCATCACTCGGTACACTCAATCACTCGACACTCGGTACCTGCGCTCACTACTGGTATGTCAGATTCTGGAGGTGCAGATCCTACCCAAGTGGTAATGTAATCCAACATGACCTGCTGTGGCGTACAACTTGATCCCATCATGAATCAATAAAGCCTGCTTCGGCGTGCAACCCAGTCCCATAAATATCATTCACAATCAGGCTTTCGACCTCAACTTAGTCATCAATCTCTTCAGTCTCTCGGGCTCACAAATCTCATGCCAATCATCCTAAAGAATAATGCATGATGTAACAACAAATGATAATAGATATTGAGATATGATATGCAAATAAATGAATATGACTGAATATGAAATTGCAATTTAAGCAAATAGCTCAACAACAGAAATGATCTCAGTGGGTTCCAACAGAATAAGCATATAGCTAAACATAGTTTCTAACATGGATTACAGTTCAATTATTATAGTACGTAAAAATTTCATGGATAGAAACAAGATTTGGTAAATACACAGTACCACAGAATCTGCCAAGTCATAATTTTCACGGTGCACGCCCGTCACCTAGCATGTGTGTCACCTCAACACCAAACACATAACATGTATGTTCAGGGATTCATTCCCTCAGCACCAAGTTTAGAAGTGTTACTTACCTCGAACAAGCTGAATCTAATACCGAAGAAGCCAAACAATAATCCAAAAATGATATCCCCGCGTGTACTGACCTCCAAACGACTCGAAACTAGCCAAAAGTAATTCAATAACATCAAATAATGCTAAAGAAATAAACCCAGTCGATAAAAGGTGGAATCTTTAAACAAAAGCCCAAAGTCAACCAAAAAGTCAAACTCGGGCCCGCACTTCGGAATCCGGCGGAACTCACAAAATCTAACAACCCATTAAATTACGAGTACAATCATACTAGTTTCACTCAAATCCGACTCCGAATCGATGTTCAAAACTCAAAAATTCACTTTGTGAAACTTTAGACAAAACCTCCCAAATTTCACTTTGAAATCATCAATCAAATGTCAAAAACGAAGATGGATTCATGAAATATAACCAACACCGAGTATAGAACACTTACCCCATTTCTTGTGGTGAAAATCACCTCCAAAATCATCCAAATCCGAGTTTCCCAACTCAAATATGACCAAATGAATAAACCTCCGATATTTTACGCTTCTACCCAGCTGTTCTGCTTCGTTTCTTATGCCAAACGATCCCGAAACTCACTTTTGATGCCTCCAGTGAATTTCTTGTGAAATTCCAGTAAAGTTAGACTTTTGAATCACACCATTTGACCTTGTAACGAAGGAGATATATTGGTTTTAATATTTGAAAATAATTCAGATTTTTAAATACGAATTCAATGGCAATTTCGTAATTAATCTATAAAGAATCTATAACCCAATTCGTAGTAAAATGACCATAAATTTCTCATATGATGTCAAAACTTGATGATTTCAGTTGCTATGGTTCCAAAATTACGATACGAATATTATGATTTAGTTCAAACGCGAATCAAAGGCCGTTTGCTCAATATGGTAACATTTATGCTCAAATCGACGTCGAAACCGAAAACAATCACCATACAACCCAAACTTATCCAAAACTCATCAAAAATTTACCAAACTTTATGGACATGTCCAAAATCATCATACAAACTTATTGGAATAATTAAAACCCGATTCCGAGTCCGATTACCCAAAAGTCAAACCTTGGTCAACTCTTCCTACTTAAAGCTTCTAAAACGAGAATCATTCTTCCAAATCAATCACGAACCGTTCGAAAACCGAAACCAACCATACATCAAAATCATAATACATAATACGAAATTACTCAAAGTCTTAAATTACTGAATGTAACACTAAAGCTTAAAACGACCGATCGGATCGTTATAATTTAAATAACAATCAAAATAAATATTATATTTAAAATAACAATACGATACGATACAATAGCTAACAACTATCCAAGCTGTAAGTATAACAGTTATAGATTCGGATTTACGAAATCCAAGTTGTTACTATTATGTCTTGATCGTTCATCCGTTCTCTTAGGTACCACAATAAATTTTACCAAACCTGTTTTTCTACCACATATAGAAAATGAACATGATGCTTCTAGAAAATATTTTTCATTTAAATTCAATCTTATAATTATTTTTACACGATGTTAATAGCCAAACACAAGTACACGTGTACGCGATAATAATTTCTCCCTTTTATGAATATATTTCAAAATAACACATCCATGATCTTGACCCACCTTTGAAAAGAAAACCATAGACTTTAACAATTAAGATACAGAAATTCGATACTGGGAAACGAAAACGATATAACATGTTGGAAAAGAGGAACAAAAAAGCTGGATAAAAAATAAACAAAAAAGGGAAGAGAAATCCACACAGTGTAGCTATCCCCTAAAATGATAGCCTGCGATGTCTATGTTTTGTATATTAACGAGCGGCCATAGAAATTCAAGAATTGCCAAATTTATAAATGATAATTGAAAAATATCCACAATTTTAAAAGTAATCGAAATTTAGTCACTTTTCATGTAAAAATTAATTGGGACGAAAACACTGTTCAAAATTCGGAATATATTACAGCATAATAAACTGGATTTCGAATTTTTTATATGTGAACTTCCAGCATAATATACTGGAACTCTATCATATAATATACTGGAGTTCCAGAATAATATATTGGTCCAGCATAATATGCTGGAATTTCATACACATGTGCACCAATCTCCAGTATATTATGCTGGAACTTTCCGTGTTACAGCAAAATAGTGGCTATTATGACTTTGCAAATACTGACTATTTTTTAATTACCAGTCCAAAAACTGGCTAGCCCGTACTATTTTTACATTATATTTGGCTAACTGCCCAATGTGTTAAAAGTCCAAAAAAAAAGCTAACAACGTTAAAATAGCACGAGCTAGCCTGTTTTCGGACTGGTAATTGAAAAATAGCCAGCGTTTGCAAAGCCATTAAAAAATAGCCACTATTTTGCTGCAACATGGAAAGTTCCAGCATAATATATTGGAGATTGGAGCACCTGTGTATAAACTTCCAGCATATTATGTTGGAACTCCACCACACGGAAAGTTCCAACATAATATACTAGAGATTATATCACCTATGAACTTTCCAGCATATTATCCTGGAACTCCAATGCACGGAAAGTTCCAGCATAATATACTTGAGATAAAACACACGTGTAAGTACTTCCAGCATATTATGTTGGAACTCCAGCATACGAAAATTTTCAACATAATATACTGGAGATTGTAGCACCTGTGTATGAACTTCCAGCATATTATGATGGAACTCCAGCACACGGAAAGTTCCAGTATAATATACTTGAGATAAGAGCACACGTGTATTTATTTCCAGCATATTATGTTGGAACTCCAGCATGTTATGCTGGAAGTTCACAAGTAAAAAATTCGAACTCTGACATATTAGGCTGGAATATTTTTCGGATTTTGAACTGTGTTTTTATTCAGATTTATTTTTACACTAAAAGTGGCTAAATTTCGATTACTTTTGAAATTGTTGCTTTTTTTAATTATCATTTGTAAATTTAACTATTTTTGAATTTCATTCGCTAACAAGGCAGTGAAGCCCACACTTAGATGTGGACTCAGCCCAAAGCATTAAGGGTTGGCCCATGTACAAAACTCATGTTGGGCTTTGCGAATTACTGGGGCGAAAACTCAGTAGTTACTGCATGTCCTCTATATATAAGCAAGTACGAGTAAAAAAGGAAGGAAGAATCTTTACACAAGTACTCGATTGGATTAATAATTTTTCTTGTTGGTATACATAAATTATGCATGATTATATATCAATCGATTACTTTTAATTTAAGTAATTGGATGCACGGCTATTTAGGTTAATTCATTTAACATACGAAAAAGGGCCAAAACTGTCCCTAGACTATTCGATTTGGTATAAAAATGCCCTCCGTCTACCTATTTGAATAGAAATACCCCCACCGTTATCTTAGTGGCTTAACTTTGCCCTTATTACTAAAGACCTATTTGGAAAAAAGAGAATTAAATTAATATCCATATGTTATCATCCCATTAGTCTAACTTAAACCCCATCCCAAATAGAATTAAATCCGCCCGTATCTTAACCCGCCCGATTTTAAAACACCACTTCTCCATCTCTTTGTTTTTCCCTCGTTTCAGCCGTTCTCATGGATGGATACATATTTTGTTCCAATAAAATCCTCATGGATAGACATAGATTCAGTAATCATCAATCCAGACAGCAAACAGAGAGGAAAAAAACTCAATAGCAACCAATTTCAATGGAGGTAACCGGATTCTGACAGATCTACCGAAGAAAAAAAACCATCTCTCTTTTTGTTCTTCTTTCTTTTAGATATGTATGTTGTGTCGTGTGTATATGTATATAATATTAAAAATTGAGACTCGTCAAATATCTGGCGATATTGCCGGCCCGAAAATCTGAATAAAGTCAAACTATTCGGGTTGGATTGCATACTTTGTCTTCTCTTAAATTACTTTTTCTTCTTTTTCTAAAAGATGTTGCTGGGCTGGTGTTTGAGCTCAGAAAAGTTATAGATACAACCAGAGAAGAAATGAGTAAGGTACTAGGAAGAAAAGAGAGATGGAGAAGTAGCGTCGGGGGGGAGGGGAGGGGGGTCAATATTGGGACATTTAATTCTGTTTGGGATGGAATTTAAGTTAGACCAATAGAAAGATATTAATTAAATTTTTTTTTTCTCTCAAATAGGTCCATAAGTAAAACGGGCAAAGTTGAGCCACTAAGATAACGATGAGGGTATTTTTATTCAAATAGGTGAACGGATAGTATTTTATACCAAATCGAATAGTCTAGAGCAGTTTTAGCGCTTTTCCGTTTAATATATAAGCAACAATTTTTGTGGAACTGTAAAATTGCTTTTATCATGATTTAATTATATGCACTAACAGAGTAAAACTAGCTACTCAACTAGATCAATTATATGGTAATTATAAATAAATTTTAATAAACATTAGCCTGCTAAAATGATAAGTGGTATGCGACCAGATGTTAAAATGCGCCGAGTGTAAAAGATCTTTACTCCACCATTATTGTATATTCCTTAAATCCTTTTTATTTCACTTTTATTTTGATTGGGCATTTGACAAAAAAATAAAGATAATCATTAAGGAAATATCCATAGCTGAATGTATATATTTTATGACGGGTATAAAGAGGCCTCGATGAATTTTTCATCAAATTCTTTCACTTCTTTCTCGTGCAATAGCGGTATTTATCGCTATTTGATTATTTCACGAATATAAGAACTACAATCTTGCTCTAGGTTTAGAATTATAGTATGTTTAGCCAAGCTTATAAAATCAGTTTATTTTTAAAAGTGTTTTTTCAAAAAAATACTTTTTGGTACGAAAAATATTGGCTAATTAATTTAAAAAGTTATTTTTAAGCAATAATCAATATTTGGCCAAGCTTTTAAGAAGTGGTTCTAAGTGTATTTTTCTTAAAGTTGCTTTTTAAAAAAGTACTTGTGGGAAGAATTTATTTTTTGGGAATTTATTTTTTTTTGATTTTCAAAAATTACTTTTACTCGAAAATACTTTTTTCCTTCTAAAAGCATGGTCAAACACTTTAACTTTGGAAAAAACTTTTTTTACAAAAAAAAAAAAAATACTTAGCCAAACATGCTATTAGTTTAAAGCGACTACAAAACAAAATATTTATTCCATAGAAGAAATGCTTAACTTTTTAGTTTGAATTGCTTTTTTTCCCCTTAAAAATAAGATTAGGAGGTGACTATATTTGTTGCAAAGCTTGAACAACCTTCATTTCATTCTGAAACAGTAAGTGCAAAATTATTTGATTGGTGTGTGTATATATATGTAAAAATAAATAAAAGTTAGCGCAAAATAATTAGTGGGTACAATAATAATCCTCTGTATTCACTGATTTAAATCTTAAATCTACTGATGTGAATGTTGTATTAGATAAAAATTATAATTTACAGGTGTACGCTTCACAAGTGGGCACGTAGCTATGGAGACTGACTGGAGACGAGTCAGTAGATGATTGGTACCGAATACAGACTTGTGACAAGTATTGTGTAAGTTCCGATTACATTAAGTCTTACTAAAAGTAGAAAGCCTTAAAGAAGCAGTCGTTATATAGAATCATATCAATTATTCCCAAATGTTATACAACCATCAAAAGAGATTTTTATTCATCTTTAAGATGGTGTAATATGAGGATCTTGTCTCCTCAAATTTATATATAAATAGCAACATTTATACTCATTGATGGGACACAAAATATTTGTACCACAAAGACTAACATTCTTCTCTCATTCTGAAAAGAGCTTTATATTATTGTTACTAAGATTTTCGAATTGTTCATAGTTCGAGTGGGATCAATCTGAAATCCAGACTTGTTCTTTCTTCAATTATTTTTATTTTATTTCCTTTGTGCTATGTTATTTTATTAATCAGATAAGTTTAATCCACGTGTCTATAAACTACGTCATAAATTCAACTGTACCTATTTTCAGATAAACAATTTGCCGCCTACTGTGAGGCTTAGACAATTGTGGTATTAACTTGATCTGCTCATCTTTTACTAACGTATTTTGAAGTCTTTTTGTTGCAAGAACAAAACAGTTATGGCACCCAATGATGTCAACAGCTTTCTCAATGTTGAAACAAACAACAATAATGAACTTGTGGACAATTTTGATGATGGAAATCCACAAGACAACTCAACCAGTGAAACCCATATCGATGGGAATGAATCAGCTCCAAATCTGGTAGAAAGAAATACTCAGCGTGCGAGGAGTCCTGCCCCTGATGATTTGGATCATGAGCTCGTTTATGATATTGTAAAAGTTTTGAGAGCATAGCTAATGGAGATCATGAATCATCTCTCAAGACAAGACTGGATAATGACTAAACTCCACCAAGCGCTATCAGTGGCTTCAAATAATTCCAATGGTGGAGTTCGAGCTTCTCTTGGTGTGCTTATAAATCAGACAGCTCCAAAAAGCTGGTAACGTTGCTTCAAGGGAGGAGTTCATATCGAACAACAACCAAGCAGGCGGTACAGGTAGTGTTGGCATGTCAAGATCACCCATGTCCAGAAGATAAAGGTAGTAGAGATGAGGATGTTAAGATGGATGTGCGGGCACACCAGGTTAGATAGGATTAGGTATGAGGTTATTCACGACAAGGTGGGTGTGGCCCCCATTGAGGGAAAACAAAAAAGGTAGAACCACTACCTGTACGCGGACATGTGAGTAGGAGGTGCCATGGTAACATGCACCATGGCACCTCCCTTGGATGTGGCGCGTCAGAACATCTATCGTCAGGGAAAACAAAAAAGGGCTGAGTGCCAACCCCGGTGCAACCCCATCATGACAAAAAATGGTCCGAGTCCCCTCCCACCGTCCTTACTCGAGTCTTTGCTCTATCATACATGTCCATAATAACCCTAATGTAGGCAACAGGTACACCTCTAGTCTCCAATTACCTCCACAAAACCTCCCTCGTGACTTTATTGTACGCTTTTTCTAAGTCGATGAACACCATATGCAAGTCCCTCTTCCTCTCCCTATACTACTCTATCAAACTCCTAAAAAGTTGAATGGCCTATGTAGTCGAGCGCCCCGACATAAACCCGAATTGATTCTCGAAAATAGACACACTCCTCCTCACCCTTAGCCCAACCACCTTCTCCCAGACTTTCATAGTATGGCTAAGCAGCTTGATACCCCTAGTTATTGCAATTTTGAATATAACTCTTGTTCTTGTATAAAGGAACCATCGTGCTCCATTTCCATTTTTGGGGCATCTTCTTCGTTCTAAAAATGGCATTAAATAACCTAGTGAACCACTCCAAGCCCGCCTTGCCCGCACTCTTTCAAAACTCCACCGGGGTTTATCCGGCCCGATCGCTTTGCCCCTGCTCATCTTACGCATAGCCCCCTCAACCTCCTCAACTCTAATCCGCCTATAATACCAAAAGTCGCAACGAATCCCCCAGTAAAATGTTCCTGTCCCCCTCCTCGTTCAAGAGACTATGGAAGTACGTCTGCCATCTCCGACGAATAAGCCCCTCATCCAACAAAAGACCTTCTTCATCCTTGATGCACTTCACTGGTCCAAGTCACGGGCCTTCCTTTCTCTCACCTTGACTAATCTAAACAACCTTTTATCCTTACATCGGCCATGGAGTTCTTCATACAAATGATCAAGAGTGCAATCTTGGCTGCCGTAACTACTAAGTTCGCCTCCTTCTTAGCTAACTTATATTGCGCCTTATTCATCCTTCTCCCCTCATTGTCTACACTTTCCATTAGCTTCAGATATGCCGCTTTCTTGGTCTCTACTTTTCCTTGCACCTCTCCATTCCACCACCAGTCTCCTCTGTATCTACTAGAGTAAGCCTTCGAGATCCCTAATACCTCTCTAGCGACTTTCCTAATCAATCGTGGTCCACATAGCGCTTGCGTCCCCGCTACTACTCCAAGCCCCCCTAGTCATCAACTTAACTTCCAACATCTATGCTTTGGCTTCCGTTAAGGCTCCTCACTTGATCCTAGGTTGGCTATACACCGCCCTCTTCCATCTCTTCCTTGTGATCTCAAGGTCCATGACCAGGAGCCTATGAAGGGTGGTCATGAGGTTCACACTTAGGATGACCTTGTAATCCATGCAAAGACCTCTATCGGGCTTCTTGGAGAGAAGATAATTAATCTGAGTCACGACCACCGAAATCCGGAAGGTGACCAAGTGCTCTACCTTCTTCGGAAAACTCGAGTTTGCTATCACCAAATCAAACGTTCTAGCAAAGTCCAACAGAGAAGTTCCTCCTCTGCTCCTATCTCCAAAATTGAAGCCACCATGCACATCATCATACCCCCCCGACGTCACTCCAATGCGGCCGTTGAAATCTCCTCATATGAAAAGCTTCTCATTTGCGGAATACCATGCACCATCTCATCCAAATCCTCCCAAAAATGCCTTTTGTATTCCTCGTCCAAGCTTTCTTGGGGTGCGCATTGATTATGTTCAAAATAAATCCTCCAACAACTATCTTAATAGTCATCAGCTTGTCGTTTACCCTCCTAACCTCCACCACTAGATCAAGGAGGTCCTCGTCAACCAAGATACCTACCCCGTTCTTGCCCCCTCGCCCTCCCAGAATACCATAGTTTGAACTTGCCCATATCCTGCACCTTATCTCCTACCCATCTAGTCTCTTGTATACAAGCTATATTAATCTTCCTTTTTTCGAGAATCCTCGTAACTGTATAGACTTTCCAGTCAAAGTTCTTCTGTTCCATGACCCCCGTCTCAGCCTGGTGGCTCCCTTAGCCCTCTTAACCCCATTACCCCCCGCACCCCCTCCCCTGCCAGGACACCTCCGAGGACAAGACCTTACCTACCATCGCTCACCAAAGCCACTATAATTTAGGAGACACTATGCAAACACTAGCCCGAAAAAAAAGCGACAAAAATAAAATGAATAACTGAAATATAATATCCCACTAATATTGATAAAAGAACAACTAGAGGTCACAGAGAAAATGGCAAAACTACTATAAAATAGCTCGGGAAGAAAAAATTAAAGAAAAATACAAGTAATTGGGACAAAGTGGCTACAATTAGATCACAAAAATATGCTAGAGACAGATTGTAAATAAGCTACTTAAGGAAACAAATATGGCAGGCAAGTCCTAACTAATAGCTAAATAAAGGGTCTAATAAAAATGACAGTAAAACAAGTGTCGTTCTACAGTTAAAGCAAGACAAGAGACAACATGTAAATAATATGCTTAAGGAAACAAATTTGGTAGGCAAGTCCTAACTAATAGCTAAATAAGGTATACTAAAAATGGCAGTAAAACAAGTGACGTTCTACAGTTAAAGCAAGACAAGTAAGACAAAATATCAAGATCAATGGTAAAGGCAAGAAAGATAATAATTCAAGAAAGATAGAACCTGGACTGTAATCGAGATGTAGGGCTTTGCTGCAACAAGCTCGCCAAAAAACTGGTTGTATAAGCTTGGACGGTGGAGACGTGGGGCTGTGCTGCAATGGACTTGCCAAAAACCCTAGGGACTTTAACTTGGTACCCTAGGGGCTGCATAAGATCGAATCGGTTTTGTCAAACAAAATTGGCTAAACCCTAAACAAAGGGGCTTTAACTTGGTACTCACTTTTACCTAAGTACTTAATTGATTATTTTGAAATTCTTGCAGATTCTTTCATCACAGCTCACATCGGAGCAAGGAAAGTACAAACTAGGAAAGCATATATTATCAAAATTGCTCAATAGGTTTCAAAAGGAGAGGATGTTATTGCTGGAAGTTCCGGATAAATGGGAAGCGGAAGCATCTACCAAAGGTCTCAACTCCTTAAGCTCCGATGCCTCAAGAAAGTTGAAGGAGAGTTTGTTTGAATTCCAAGAAACCACATAGGCTAATGTCCATAATCGATATGAATCTGCAATTAAGATTGAATATGATCAGCTGGGTTCTCTGGTGTCTTTAAAAGGCCGAGATCGTGATCGAAATCTAGAAAGGTTCAAGAATGAACTCGATGCGGATCGGAAGCCATCCAGGAGCCGTTACCAACCATATGTGTCAAAAGAAAGGCCATATACACGGATAGGACATGTGCATGAAGTTAGAGGTTTTCAGTCATTGGAAAGACTCGGTTCGAACATAAGGGCTGATCGTGGGCAAAGTAGTTGAACTTTGTAGTATAAAGAGCCATCGGGGTCCTGAGATTCTAGTTGTCCCCGGTTATCAGTTTAAAATTTCAATATCAGCTTGGTAGAGTTGGATTCTACTATGAGATATATAAAGGAAAAAAGATTTTCAAAACCAATTCGATCGGATCCCAGTCAGAGAGACCCCAATTTATGGTGTCAATTCCATGGAACACATGGTCATAGGACTGGGGACTGGCATGAAGAGTATCAATCTTAAATATAGTCATCTTAGAGAGTTTTTTCAGTGACCGAGCAAAGAATAATTATGTCAAAGGTCGTGATATAATGGAACCAACGAAAAACCAACAAGGTCTCCCTATCTCACCATAGGCATAATTTTGGAGGGGTTGAAGTTAATGAGGTGAAAGTTTCGACTGCAAAGAAGATGAAGATATCAGTCACTCATGGTAAGAGTATCCGGGAAGCACCAGAATATGATGAAATCACCTTCACTAAGGAAGATGCTGATGGACTTATTTTACCACACAATGATGCACCGGTAATATCTTTAAATATTTTAGATTTCAAAATTAAGCGTGTGTTAGTTGATCCAGGTAGTTCAGCTAATGTTATTCAATTGAGAATCCTAGAACAAGCAAATGTGATCAGTAACATAGTTTAGACGATAAAGCTTTTGGCTGGGTTCAACTTAACAAGTGTGATGGCCCGAGGAGAGATTATATTGCCTACGTATGCCGAAGGGTGACGAAATCAACACTATTTGAAGTTGTGGATGGTGATATGGGATATAACGTGATTCTCGGTAGACCATGGATCCACGATATGAAGGCTATTCCATCAACTTATCATTAGTTGCTAAAGTTCCCAACATCGGATATAATTAAGCAAATTAGTGGTGATCAACCCATTGCAAGGGAAATGAATGCAGTTACTTTGCCTAGGAGTAAGGCAAATGGAGTGAATAGATAGCAATTACAGAAATTGGTATCAACTTCTGATCACTAAGGATAGTAATGAGGAGGAGACACCAGATATTTATCAGGTACCTAGATCTTTCCAGGTACCGGAAGAAACAAATAAAATAAAATCAATCTTAAAAGAACGAACAAGTCATTTTTCTCATTGGGTTCTCGGAAAGGAAGATTTACTTGGGAACGAGGTTAAATCTCGAACTCAGACATAAAATTATTGAATTTCTTAAGGCTACTGATTGTTTTGCGTGGTCACATTTAGATATGACAGGTCTCCCCCTTGAAGTTGCAAGTTCACAAGTTAAGCTTGAACCCCAATCTTCCTCCGATAAAATAGAAAAAAATGGCCGATAGCTGAGGTCAGAAATAGGTTTATTAAGAAGGAGGTAACCAGATTGCTTAATATAGGTTCAATATGTGAAGCTGAGTATCCTGATTGGTTAGATAATGTTGTAGTAGTCCAAAAAAAGAATAATAAGGTCAGAATGCATAATGATTTTAAGGATTTGAATAAGGATTGCCCTAAATATTCTTTTCCATTGCCGAACATCGATCAAAGGATTGATGTCACAGCTGGGCATAAGTTTATGAGTTTCCTCGATACATATTCCGTGTATAATAAAATATAGTTTCAGCCGGAGGATCAAGAGAAAATATTATTTATTATAAAATTTTGGTACTTACTATTATAATGTAATACCTGTTGGGCTCAAAAATGCAGGAGCCACCTATTAGAGGCTCTTTAATAAGATGTTTGAGCGTCAAAGTTGATAAAATGATAGAAGTTTATATTGATGACATGTTGGTTAAGTCTCTTAATGCAGGAGACCATTTGACTCATCTTCAAGAAGCATTTGACATCTTAAGGAAGTTCAAAATGAAACTTAACCCAAATAAGTGTGCTTTTGGAGTTGGATCCGGAAAATTTCTCGTCTTTTTGGTTTCGCAAAGAGGAATTGAACTAAATCCTGACAGATATCAAAGTCATAGAAGATATTCCCAATACTAAAAATGTAATGGAGGTGCAACGATTGACCGGAAGGTTGGCAGCCCTTAGTAGATTTATATCAACATCTTTGGAGAAGTGCCCTCGACTCTTTTTGTTAGTAAAAAGAAGAAGGAATTCTCGTGGACACCGGAGTGCCAGCAAGCATTGAGGGATTTGAAAAAAATACTTGTACAATCCTCCTTTAATATCTAAACCAAAGGATGGGGAGTAGTTGTTAGTGTACTTGGGGGTATCAGAAGTTGAGGTAAGTACAATTTTATTCCAGGAAGAGGAAGGTACGCACTTCCTAAATTTTATTATGTTAGTAACATATTATTAGGTGCGGAAACTCGATATCCGCACGTGGAAAAGTTATCTCTAGCTCTCGTAGTTGCCTCTCGAAAGCTTAGACCCTACTTTCAATATCACCCTATAGCTGTTGTGATGACTTTCCCCCTGAGGAACGTCCCTCAAAAACTTGAGTTATCGGGCCGATTGGCTAAATGAGCAGTCGAAATTGGTGAATTCGATATTGAATATAAACCGCAGACTGCGATCAAGTCACAAGTTTTGGCCGACTTTATGGTTGATTTTAGTCCGGGGATGATGCCTTTAGTTGCAAAAGCAGCAGTTTTGGCATCCGGTGTTGTGTCGGAGTTTGGACCTTGTTTATGGATGGTGCATCCAACGTGAAAGGGTCCGGTCTTGGGATAGTATTATTTACTCCTTCGAGATAAATCCTAAGGCAGGCCATATGAACTATTTCTTTAAGTAACAATAAAGTCGAGTATGAGATTTATGGTTGTAGGACTCGAATTAGCTTGGGGACTAAGCTCCGAGGTGATTGAAGTAAAGTACGATTCCCATCTGGTGGTTAATCAAATATATGGGACTTTTGATGCTAATGAAGAGCGTATGCAACAACACTTAAATAAAATTCAAGCTTTGCTTTTTCGGTTTCGGGAATAGTCAGGGATCAATATTCCAAGAGAGAAGAACATGGAGGCTGATGCGTTAGCTAACTTGGGTTCTTCGAGGGAGATGAAAGGCAGTGATTCTGGTGCAGTTGTGCAGTTATTGCATTCAGTCCTAGATTTGGATGGTTATTGTAGTTAATTCAAAAATCTAGTCTGGGATTGGAGAAACATATTTATAGAGTATCTAAGGCATATTAAACTGCCTGATGATTCCAAAGACTCCTGGGCACTTAGAGCAAAAGCTATCCACTATTGTCTTGTTAATGGACAACTATACCAGAGATCTTTTCAGGGTCTGTTGGCTCGATGCTTGGTTCCAACAGAAGCTGATTATGTGACTAGGAAAGTTCATGAAGGAATTTATGATAATCACTTTAGATCAGATTCATTTGTGCTCAAATTAATGAGAGTTTGTTACTATAGATCCCGAATGGAGCAAGATGCAAAGATATTTGTGCAAAAATATGATAAATGCTAATGTTATGCTCAGTTCGTACACCATCCGGCTAAACAATTACATTCAGTTGTGTCGCCATGGTCATTTATGAAATAGGGGATTGATATAGTTGGTCATTTGCCTCTGGGACCCGGACAAGTAAAATTTCTTTTAGCTTTGACGGATTATTGTACTAAATGGGTTGAAGCATGTGCTTTCAAGAAGGTTGGAGAACGAGAGGTGATAGATTTTATTTGGGATTACATTATTTGTCAATTTGGAGTACCAAAGGATCACGTCATCTCCATATCATCCAAGTGCTAATGGTCAAGAAGAGTCAACAAACAAGGTGATAATTCAAAACCTCAAAAAGAAATTAGAAGATGCAAAAAGCAGGTGATGTGAGGATGTTACCAGAAGTATTATGGGCGTATCGAACCACAACAAAATCAAGCACTAGATAAATACCTATTCCCCTTGTGTATGGTGTAGAATCTTAGATTCCGGTGGTGATAGGTGAATCAACAATGAGGTTCTCCCGGGAAAACGAGTAAGAAAATGAAGAAGCGATGTTGATTAAGCTGGATTTACTTGAGGAATATCGGAATTTGGCTTATGTGAGAATAATGGAACAGAGGCAGAGGATGGAAAGGTATTATAATTGTAGAGCAAATTTTTGTTATTTTAAAGTCGGAGACTTGGTTTTACAAGACTCATACTACCAGGGAAGTCAATGTTGGAAAGTTGGGACAAAATTGGGAAGTGCCTTACCAGATTTCTGCTATATCCAGTTAAGGTTCATAATAACGTGACTCATCTTAAAAAGTACTACTGTTGAAGATTGATGATTATAATGAGAGTACGTGCTGCACTCTTTTTTTCTTAGTCCAGTTTTTGTCCCAGATAAGTTTTTCTGGCAAGGTTTTTAATGAGGCAGCATTATAAAGCGTACTCCAAATAGGAATTGCTAATAGCAACAGGAAGTCTAGTATTCAAATTCTCATACTTTGCATCTGAATACTGCGGGAGGAGGGGGAAGCTACTCCTAGCAGAGCACTAAAAGTGTCAATGCTAGTCTCAAAAGACAAATGAAGAATTCGGAAATGGAGTAATACTGTGGACTGCATAAATCGGGAAACATATCCTGAACTCGAGTCAAGACCAGGGACAGTATATCCAGCTCCATAGAAATAAGAAGTACAAATTAACAACACGAATTGGCAGTTTCGTTTACTTAGCAAATGTACAAATTTTCTTACTTATATAAATGTACTTCTAAAAATAGAAGGAATAAATTAAATTCTTTTTGTTTTTATATCTTAAATATTGTCCAATAGACAAGGGTTTTCTTTTATTTGAATGTTGCTTAAGCTTTAAATGTAAGTGCCGGAATGAACAGGAGACGTGCTCTTCAAGAGCACCATAAACATAAGGGCCCTCTCTTATGAATTCTTTCTAGTTAAAGGTTAAAAACTGAAAATATGAATACCGGGTATTAGAGTTAATCGAATGTAAAAATTTACGGACTTTATTGAGTAGAAAAGCGTAGATAAAAAAGTATATCTTTTGCTAACTAAAAAGCTTGAGAGGGTAACTATCAGAATAGTAGCAAACATTATAGTTACAGAAGTTGTAAAATAAACAACAACTTTGTAAAAACATCAATATGCTTTATTATCAGAGGTTGAAGGATGGGAAGTCTCTTCTACATCTTTTGGAGATAAAGGTTATTCTGTATCAGGCGCAACATCTTTACCTTCATCTTCAAATTATGAGGACTCAGAGCAAGTGCTCGAAGAGCTTGAAGTAGTGGGTCGAGCAGGAATGTTCTCGAAGGTAGTTGTATCCAAAGCAAGAGCGTCGACAATGTAGTCATGTATTTTTGAAATGCCATTTTTGGCATCTTCTAGAGTCTTCCTCCTCATACTATAAACTGTACGAGTTTTCTTAAGCAAGAAAGAAACTTCTTAATCTCGAAATCTGGCTTGGAGTTTTTGGATCTTCAACTGTAGCATCTCGTTATTGACCTTTAAAATATTGTAGGCCCCGGAAAGGCCAGTGTTGGTCTTGGCATGTTCACGGTTTTGTTCCATGACCGTTCGGAGCCTTCCTCTATTCTTGCCTTTTTCTCTTTGGCCGCAGTAGCTTCCTTGCTCTTAGAATGTAAGTAAGCTTCCAAGCTGCTAATTCTTTCCATGAAAGTAGAGTCACGCTTCGCCACCGATTTTACAACCTCCTGCAGCTCTGTTTATTTAATCTTCAACTTAACAAGCTCAACATGTAGCTTAGTGGCTTCTTGACTATGAGCCATCTTTTCTTGCTCTATTTGTTCTAGCTGGGCTTCGAGTTTCCCCATTGAGCAAGTCTGGCCTCTAGAACCAGAAGACACTGAGTAAGTTGATCTCGCTCAGATCGAAATACTTCTTTTGCTAGTATTATCTTTTGCAAACCCTCGGAGGCAAGAAAGCTTGTATGTTTAATATTGGAATTATCAAAGATGATATGAAATAAGTGAAAAAAAGAGGAGCGGAAGATGAATGATACCTGAGAGGAAAGATGCATGCATTTGTTGATTAAATATTCAGCAGAAAGAGCATCCATTTTTCTTCAATCTTTATTCGAAGACGGAAGCTTCAAGTATTTGGCTACGCCAACCGATTTGGAGAGAAAGTGACACTTATCCGAAACTGTAAGGATAACACTACATTTACATTTAGTGTTTCAGATGAGAGTCGGAAAGGCATTATGTTTCCCTGTTCTAGCGATCGGGGGAACATGCACCTTGCTCTTGTGCGATAGAGACTAGTGGTGAAACATGACCTGGTGGTGGAGTAGGAGTTGAGGCATCCCCTAAAGTAGATCCTTTTTGATTATTGGGGATGATCGGAGCCCGAAAGCGAGAATCAGCCATTTCAGCCAATTCATATTACAGAAAGAGTCCCTCCACATCTTCCAATGGAATTATTGGTATTTTTCTTCTTTTTCTTTGAAGAGAAACCATTTTGGTGTTGTCCTCGATTTCTTCTTCATCAAGGACCACAATGTATGATGCTTTCGGGATCTCTTCTGTGACCGGTAGCTTCTCTTTAGCCTCAGTCTTAGAGGGATTCTTCCTCTTTGGTTTCTTTCCCTTGGGCTGGGGACTGATCGATGATGCTCCTTCACCAGAAGCAAGAGCTGCATCCTGAGCTCCTTTTTCGGTGGAGGACCTCTTGAATTTGTGTTGGGCTATCTTCGGGTCAAGCGAAATCTCGACAGTCAGGCAAACAAAAAATCCCTCCGAAAGGCCTGAAGTAATAATATTAGAGTTTAGCAATTTATTATAAAGGCCTATGTCAAGAAGGGGAAGGTGAAGCTTTTCTCACTATGGTCCTTTCCCTTCCAGTTCTTCTTTATTGAACTTTCCTTCCACAAGCGGAGTTCCGGTATGAAAGTATTCAATTTTTTTTGAACCCATTGGATTAGGTTTTCTACAAATGGGAGAACCTAGAGAGTGGCTAAAATAGAACGAAGAAAAGCTTAAGAAATAGAGAATACATTTTCAAATAGCAAAGAGAGAGATACTTGAGAAAACTTACGAGTATAGTTCAAAACTTCGGAGATGGGAGATGCTGATGCCAGTAAACTATCTTCGGGAGAAATAACAACAAACCTCTCCACCCACCTACGGTCATTGTCATCATCTATACTAGTGACGATGGTGTTATGACCACATTTGTTGAGTTTGATCACGCCTCCTTGGAAGATCTTAGGAGCATAGAGATTGATTAGATGTGCAAGAGTGAGGTCTTCCTAAGTTGGGCAATACATGTACCAGAGGCAAGCCACCATACGCTATATTTTCAGTCTTACTTGAGCCAAACAGTTTTGGTAGTTCCAACAAAATTTCAGAATGATTGAGTCTATTTTCTTGCCAAGTCTTAGAATAAAAGAGTATGTATAAATGAAAATATACCCTAATTTGCTGAAAGTAAGCCTCTCCATTTTGTGAGGGGCTAAAACCTCAATGTTCTTCCAATCACAATCCTCCTTTATAACAGGAATACTGATCGAGCGAATAGACGGAGGATATTCACTAACTTCTCTTTTCTATCGTTGTCTGGGTTAGAGGATATATTTTCTGAACTTGAAGATCCTTTTTGAAAGAAAATTGAGAAGGGATGATTGTGTTTGTTGTGGGAGGTCCAATGTCAGGCTTCTTGGACTTGTTTTTCTTGGATGGACAATCGCCGATTCAAGTCCCGACGCTGGTGGATGAAGGTAGAGATGAAGTCACAATAAGGCCGTGTTGTTTAGTGGCAGAAGATGCGCTGCTGGGGAAAGAAATAGTAGAAGACGTGGCAATTAAGGAGGTGAAATTTGGTATTTAAACTTGAAGTTTTTACTGAGAAAAGGGAACTGTAGAGTAGTTCTAAGAAAATTTGATGTATAGGTATGAAAAAGTTGAGAGATGAAATTGGAGGAAAGGGGAAAAATTTATAGGCGGTTCAGTATAAAGCCATCATTATCTAGATAACTGGCAAAATTGTTCGTTGAACCACGGGGTAACACGTGTTCAACTCATTGAATGCAAAGAGGCATGCGTCTTTTCAAGTGGCAGAAACCGTTCAAGAATTTTTCTCCCAAAAAAAGGAAAAGTATTATATACTTTTCGGTCACGTCAATTTGAGTCTCCAGAAAGTAGGGGCTATCTGTATTAGGTAAAACTTAAAGTTTACAGGTGTACGCTTCACAAGTGGGCACGTGGCAGTGGAGATAGGTTGGAGACGAGTCAGTAGATGATTGGTACTTGATACAGACTTGTGGCTGGCATTGTGTAAGTTCCGATGACATCAAAGCCTGGGAGAAAAATTTAAAAGTAAGGTACTGGTTATAATAGGCACCGTTAAAGGAGCAGCCGTTACAGAAAATCATAGCATTTGTTCTCAAACGTTCTGCAACCATCAAGAGGGATTTTATTCGTCTTTAAGAAGGCGTGATTTGACGATCTTGTCTCCTCGAATTTAAATATAAATAGCCCCATTTGTACACATTGACGGGACACAAAATATTTGTATTACAAAGACTAACATTCTTCTCTCGTTCTGAAAAGAGCTTTGTGCTATTGTTATTAAGATTTTCCAATTGTTCTTAGTTCCGATGGGATCAACCTGAAATCCAGTCTTGTACTTTTTCAATTGTCTTTATTCTATTTTCTTTGTACTATATTATTTTATTAATTAGATCAATTTAATCTACGTGCCTATAAATCAAGTCACAAATTCAACTGTATCTATTTGCGAGTTAATAAATGCGCATAGACAAATATTTGACGAACGAGGATAACAAGATTATAACTTCATGATAGTAATATCTGTCATTAGGTTATCTTAATCGTTTTAGGCTTTAAGTAACAAGATAAAGGAGTAAATTTCACCTACGGCCACTCAACTTTGAGTTTGTAACATAAAAGTCACTTTTTCTTAACTTTAAAATCATTTAACTTTGAGTTTCTAATACAAAGTCACTTTTCTATTTTTTATCATATAAAAGTCATTGAGCCGTGAAAACAGCCTCTTGCGGAAATGCAGGGTAAGACTGTGTACAATAGACCTTTATGGTTTGGCCCTTTCTAGGACCCCACGCATAGCGGGAGCTTAGTGCAGCGGATTGCCCTTTTGTCACATATGATCGAACTTCGGTCAAGTTAATTAAGAAGTAAATTTCACCTGAATTTTATGTTTTGTACCGAAAATATGACATGACACTCCAAAATAAGTTAGTGAAATTTGAGATAATTTCAGAAACCTCCTCCAAGTTTCACTAATCTCAGTTGTGGTTTATGAATATTATGTTTACTTTTCTTATTTTGATTACTTTGTAATAATTTTGATAACTAATTATTATTAAAGTAAAAATATAATTTAATTATTTTTTCCTTAGTAATCTATACTCATTTATTTAGTGAATTTTATAAATACCTTTTTGTAATTAGCAGAAGAGACATTGTTAGACCATCAAGCAATCCGGCGACAGAATTTATGAGCTCAGCATGTTCCCATGGCATTGAGTTGTTACAAAGAAGATATGAAGATAAACGTACTTTCATAAACCACAAGGGAGAGTAACGGGGATGTGATGAGTGGTCAATGCTCGCAAATAAAATATGCGAGAAGGGTGTCACAGCCCAAAGCCTGGTTACGACAATCTGGGCGCTCTCACTTAAAAGAAAAAGGGAGAGTAACGAATTGTCATGCCATGTCATATAATTTTTTATAATTGATTTATTATATTTAATATGTTTTATTAAGCTAACTAGCTATCTTGGAGTGATCTGTCGTATTTTTGATATAAAATATAAAAATTCCGGTGATACTTATTTTTTAGTTAATTTGGCCAAAATTAGATTAAACGTAATTTTTATGTTACAAGCTCAATGTTAAATGATTTTTATGTAACTAGTTTTAGTGTACATACGTTGCACGTGTTTTTACGTCTATTAATAAAAAGTGTATAAAATTTAGAATAAGAATGAATTATATGTAATAACAATTGACATCGAGATTAATATGTATATAATTAAGATAAGGAAAAGAGGTATTATCACTTCGTAGCCCGCGCCAGAAACTATTTACATTCGGTAGCCGGAAAAATGTCATAAAATTTGTATAATTTTTATATATAACATATAGAATATGTGTGTGTGTCTATATATATATATATATATATATATATATATATATATATATATATTAATGGCAGTTACCATTATATCTAACATGGAATGTATATTTGTGTTGATATATTTACTTCTCATAATTGTATAAATATTTACCACTGATGAATGTATTCTAATATAATTTAAATGATTAATTATATTCAAGCAAATAAGAAAAAGTAGACAAACCCAACGTGTACTTTGTGCATATGGAAAAGTTTACCATAAATTGATATAATGTTTTTATTCTTTTATTAATTAAAAATATCATAAAATTTAATAAATGTTAAGGACTTCTTACTTAATTCAAACAAGTTTTGAATTAGTTACAAAAAGTGGCTTGATTTGAAGGTCCTAAATATTAGGAAAGCAATTTAAATTACAATTTTATTCAATGTAAAATTAATTTTTAAAGGGTGAAAAAAGGCGAACGATATTTCGCTAGGGGCCTTCGTGCTTTAATATAGTATAGATAAAATATACAAAAAAATGACTTTATTGTTACAAACTCAAAGTTGAATAACCACCGATGAAATTTATTCCAAAATAAAGCAATATGATTTATAATATGGTGTTCATAATTACAATAACAACAACAATAACATACCCAGTATTATCCTACACCGTAGGATCTGAGGAGAATAGTATGTACGCAAACCTTATTCCTACTTGTGAGGATAAAAAGATTATTTTTAATAGACTCTCGACTCATTAAAGCATAAGCACTATATTATGATGGTCCCAACTCTTAACATAAAATAGTTTCTACCTACAAATATTCTAATTTTAACGACCCTAGTCTTATCTTCTCAAAACAGTGGACATAATGCTCCAATAATAGCATTTCTACAGCCGAAATCATCTGCCCAGGTACAGACTGGTAAGTATTTAATGTGTTCATCTCTTAATCACAGATTTTTTGCTTGAGCCCTAGGTCGAGAGTTATTTTTGCTACGGAGTAGAGGCAAATTCAGAATTTTTAAGTCATGGGTGCTCTATTGTATTTAATTGAACTTTTTACTTCTGAGATTAGGTGCTCAATCAATATTTTTATATATAATTACTTCTTTCTGTTTTAATTTATATGATGTATTTTGACTCAGCGCAGAATTTAAGAAAAAAAGAAGACATTTAAAATTTGTGGTCTTAAAAGTATAAAAGGTAAAAACTTTGTGAGTTCACAATATATGTGTGACTATAAAAACTTATTATTAAGGATAAAATGAGCAAAATAAAAAATTTAAAACTAAGAGTATCACATAAGGTGAAACGTAAGAGTACTAGTTTCCGACATAATAATAATATTTTTTTTGGCTAAAAGTCAATCAGTGTTCAAGCACCCATAAGGTTCAATATAGATCCGACATTGCTAAGGAGCGCTTTACCTCTCAATATGAGACTTTCCAAGACGAATCAAAATTTAGTCGGACCCTAATACGAATATTAGACATTGAATAAAAAACCAAAAGGAAAAACAATCATCTGCCCCGGTAGCATATGATTGATAAGACTACTTAGTTTTTCTATGAAAGTTGAACTTTTTATTGTGTAACGACTTGGCCGGTCGTTTTGAGTATTTTAGACCCGATCCCCTATTTATTGTCTCCTCTATGTTGTATTATGGTTAATGTGACTTGCCGGGATATT
This sequence comes from Nicotiana obtusifolia, assembly GCA_002018475.1. Taxonomy (NCBI): domain Eukaryota; kingdom Viridiplantae; phylum Streptophyta; class Magnoliopsida; order Solanales; family Solanaceae; genus Nicotiana; species Nicotiana obtusifolia. Next base: position 52,779 of record MCJB01048858.1, read on the forward strand.
TGATTTTAGTTACGGGTGAGTTTCAAAGTGAACTGAGACACATAGTCCCTAAGTTGGAGGCTTAAGTTAAAAGAGTTGACCGTAGTTTGACTTTTGTGTAGACGACTCTGGAATGGAGTTTTGACGGTTCCAATAGCTCAGTATGATGATTTTGAACTTAGGAGCGTATATGGATGTTGATCTGGAGGTCCGTAGGTCGTGGCAACCTAAATTGGCATAAGTTAGAAAGTTAAAGGTTTGGAAGTTGAGAAGTTTGACCGGGAGTTGACTTTATTGATTTTAGGGTCGAATTCCGATTTCGGAAGTTGGATTAGGTCTGTCATGTCATATATGACTTGTGTGCAAAAAGTGAGGTCAACCGGAATTGTTCTGGTATGATTCGACGTTAGTTTTGGATGTCGGATGTTCATAGTGTCAATGAGTTTGAATTGGGTTGCGATTCGTAGAATCGACGTTGTTTGATGTAATTTTTGGCCTCGAGTAGGTATGTTATGTGTTTTGAAACTTTTTGATATATTCGGACGGGGTCCCGGGGGTCCTGAGTGTGATTCAGATTGAATCCGGAACCAAATTAGACTTAATCAGTTTTGCTGAAGCTCCAGCCTTTCTGGTGTGATCACACCTGCGGTGGGATTGGCCGAAGGTGCGGACTCAATGGTGCGAGTGAAGAAGCACATAAGCGGAAAGGGCAGCCCAGGCCTAGGTTCGCATGTGCGTAGCCTTGGCGCAAATGTGCATCCGCAGGCGCGATTGTTTCTTCCATAGAAGCGGACATGGAGGAGCTTGGGAGGAACCGCAGGTGCGGTCGATTTATCTGTAGAAGCGAGCTCACAGGTATGAGCAAGTAGTGCGCAGAAGCGGAATCTCAAGGCATTAGTTGGAACCGCACCTGCGGCGCCGCAGGTGCTATAATGAGCCCTCATATGCGAAATTGCTGGGGCAAAAAAAGGCTTAGGTCGAGAGTTTCATCTCATTTTCATTTTTGGACCTAGAGCTCGATTTGTGGTGATTTTTCGAGGGAGTTTCAAGAAAATCATCGGGGAAAGTGATTCTAACCCGGATTTGACTATATTACATGAATCTATTGTTGTTTTCATCATTTAATTAGTGATTTGAGTTGAATATTTGGAAAAAATTGTGAAAACTTCTTAGACTAAATTTTGGGGGTTTGAAAGGCGATTTGAGGTCGGATATGAGTAATTCTTGTATGGTTGGACTCGTTATCGAATGGGTGTTCGAATTTTGTAATTTTGGTCGAGTTTCAAAATGCGAGCCCGGGGTTGACTTTTTATTTCTCTTTAAAGATTGCACCTTTATTGTTCGGAATAGCTTCCTATAGTTTATATTTATGGTATGAAGTTGTTTTGGCGATTCGAGTAGTTCAGAGTTAGACAATCGAGGGAAAGGCTTACTAGTGGATTGAGTTAGCGTGTTTTGAGGTAAGTGTCTTGCCTAAATTTGTGTGGGGGAATTACCCCTTAGGATTGGTGTTGTTTGTGTTAATTGTGATATGTGGAAGCCGTGTACGCAAGGTGACGAGTGTGTACACGGGTTAAATGTGGTAATTTATCAATTCTAGCTATGTAAATTCCTTTCATGTCTTTAATTGAGTTACCATAATATGTTATATTCATAACCATTGGTGTATCTTCACATGCTTTAATTGTCTTACCTCTTACTTGTTAATTGCCTTTACATGCCTAGTTGAAATTATAGTTTTCTCTATTCCTTGTTTATTATTTTACCATTGAGTTCCTTACTTGAAAGTGTTATTTCTTAGAATATCTTATTGTTGAAATTGGTATTGCATTATAAATGTCACGACCCAAAATTCACTATAGGCCGTGATGGCGGCCAACGTCGTCGTTCGGCAAGCCAACGGTAAACTATCACATTTGTAGACATGTAATTTTTGACCCACGCGTCAGAATCACCTCTAATAGTCATAATACTTTTAGAATAATTATTAGAGCCCAATTTGTAGGAATCCGTTTTATTATTAAATTTAATTCTGTTTTAGGTTCAAAATTGAAAAATACCAAAAAAATAGTTCCAAACTCTTATCTCTTTAATTCAATCAAAAGCCTTGTATTTTGGGCATGTTTAAAACAGATTTTCAGTTTTACTTCTGGCCCAATTTTATATTGGAGCCCAATCCAAATACAAGTCCAGATTCAGCAGCCCAATAATCTAGCCCACTCTTTCCCTCTCTGCCACGTATGAATAACGGACTCTGACAAAAAGGATTCTCTCACGCACACACTCTCCATTCTCCAGGATTTCACTCGATTACTAACAGATTTGGGGAGGATTTATTTGGAAGAAGTTGATTTCCTTGGGAAACAAGAACAGGGAGGGTTTTGAAAAAAGGGATTTCAATTTTGGGGGGAGATAAAAAAAAAAAAACTTCACGCTTCTCTAGCTCTTTAAGAAAAATCCACAAAAACATATAAAGATTATATCTGTTTTACTCTTTTTCTGTTTCCTTTCAATTTCAATGTCGATTGCAAAAACTAGAGTTTAAAGGAAATCTCCAGTTGTTGAGTCGAACTTCTACTCAAAGTTCATTGAGGTCGGGTTCAGCGGTTCGTGGTCCCTGCTGCGGAACTGATTTTCATTTTGATCTCGCATCGTTGTACTTGTTAGAAGTGATTTTTGGCAAAAGGTAATTACAAACTCTCACTCAGGGTACTTTTGATGCTTCTGTGGTTGTCATGTTATGAATCTGTTTTGTCGCATGAGGGATGGTATTGGTTTGTTGTTCGCATTTGATCTTGTGTGTTTCGACTATTGAAAGTTTCATTTTTCATTTTCCTGAGCTTGTGAGATGGGTATTGCATAGCGTAAACCAGTTTCAAAATCGGACCAATCTGCCTTTGGACGTTGGATATGCGATCGCATAATCGATATGTGGTTCGCATTTTTGACATAACAATCGCAGATCGTAACCTTGGTTCAAGTCACTCACCGCATTCGTGTTTTGCGGTTCGCAAACACGTTTCGCGATTGCAGATAAAATCGCATTTCTGACATTGAATCTTGCCTAGGATTCTGTTCTGGTTTGCGATCTCCTCGTGCAATCTCCGACTCGCAAACATATTATGCGATCGCATATAGGGTCGCATTTCCGACATCGTCTTTTTTCCACAACTCTATTATGATCTGCGACCTGTGTGTGCAATATGCGATTAGCATGTGGGATTTGCGATAACATATCCCCATTTGCGGTGACATTTTGCCTTTTTCTTGTCTTTTGTGGCTTTTGGACCGGGTTTGGTTAAATGCGTGAAATAAAAGTTAAAAGAACAAGGCCATGAACTGAATTTTTATCTTTCTTTATTTTAGATCTTATTTTCTTATTTTTATTACATTGCTCGCTAGTAGCATGTTTAGGCCGATCACACTTGGGTAGGCAATACTAGGACGTTTTGTTAATTTTTTGAGGTGAGAGGTCATTCCCTAGTTGAATTTATCCGGGGAATGGCCCGAGGGACTTATGTATTTGACATTTCGGGGAATGCCCCGAGGAAGTTGTATTTGGAGGCCAAAAGTAGAACTCTAGTATTTTAATCTTGTTTTCCTTATTTATTAGGTGGGAATGACCTCAAACCTCTTGTGTTTTTTTTTTTTATCTCAATTCAAATGTATTAAAAGCCAACTAAATCGAATACGCAAGCGTGAATTTCACGGGACCGGGGGAATGCCTAATACCTTCTCCCCGAGTCAAATGAACCCCCTTACCCAAATCTCTAGTATGAACTTGACCTTGAGTCTAAGTTCTAAAATTGGTGACCTGGCACACCGGAATTAACTGTCAGGTGGCGACTCTAAATTTTTCCTGATTAATCCTATCTTTTTTCACTTCCAAAATTGGAAACCCCTTTTACGAGTTTTATTAAGCCTTTTTTTTTATTCATCAAAAGGGTTTAGTAAAGTCTTGCCCTGGAAAAGGAGGAGTGACAATATTAATTGTCATTTTATTACTTTCAAAATCATAAATTTTATTAAGGAAGAAAATTCATACTTTTAAATCCACGGGAACGTACATAAGTAGTAGTTTATAAAAGAAATGAAAGGTGATAATAATATATAAGTCCGTAAGCAGCAACTAGCATATCCCAAAATCCGGTGTCACAAGAGCATGGGCATTTACTAAGGAATACAATAATAATACAACATCTGTCTTGAATATAAATAAGAATGAATAAAGCAAATAGTACGATGAAGACTCTGTGGTGGGCTGCTATGCGTAGCCTGGAATGCAGTTCACTATAAAATCTCCTCAGCAGCTGCACCTACGCGCCAAGATGACCACCAAATGAACCTTTCGGATCCTGCACATTTATTGCAGAAGTGCAGCATGAGTACGTAAATCAACGCGTACCCAGTAAGTATCTAGCCTAACCTAGGAGAAGTAGTGACGAGGGATCGGCATCGACACTTACTAGAGGTCCAATAAAGCAATATGATGAATCACAAGCAAATATAAAGCACAACAATAGTAATGGGGTAAAGCTGTAAGTTACATAATGTTCCAAAAATTTCTTTTAAAGATATAGATTTCTCAATCTCATATTCTATCTCAAAAGCTCGGATGTATCAAGTGCTAGTATCAAACGGAAAAGGAAATACCATATAAATGCCGGACATCAGTGGAAGGATAATCTCGTGAATATTCGAACTGCTAGTGAATAACACACGATTATGCCAAGGTCGTACAACTCGATCCAGAATAATGTGTACACTGCCAAGGGTCGACCAAGCACGAACCATAGATGCATCTGTTATACTGCTGAGGCGTTCGACCCGCTCCACAAGAAAAGAAGAAACTTATTGAATATCGAGACACGTGCTTACAATACAGTACATGACATAAAGTGAATATAACCTTTAATGTTTCCCAGTTAACTTGCCAACAACTCAAGGTGATAAAGCTCGGCCTATATATATATATATATATATATATATATATATATATATATTTCTAATTCAATTTCAATTATAATTTCAATCAATTAAGCCAGCAAAATGAGGTTAAATAATTCAAATATTACATAATAAAGCCCTAATTCTACCTGGACATAAACATGATTTAGTTACGTACGGACTCTTGGCACCTCGTGTATACGTAGCACCCACAACTAGTAGCACATAACAATTACATCACCTAGGGGTAGTTTCTCCCTCACAAGGTTAGACAGGAGACTTACCTCGCTCCAAACTTCCATAAGTGGATCCAATGCCTCTCTAACTCTTCAATTCAAAGCCAAACGATCTGAAACTAGTCAAAAAATGTGCAAATCAGTTAAAACGCACTCTTAATACTCATAATTACTCAATTTATAATAATTCCCAACTTCGCTTGAAAAGTCAACAAAGTCAACCCTCGACCCACGTGCCCGAATTTCAAAAAATTTCGACGATAAATATTACCCTCAACATTACGAACTCAATTATATAATTTATTCCTAATTCATCTTCCAAAATCGTGGTAAAAATCCAAAAAATATCAATTCTAGGTTTTTTCAAAATCCCACTGTTTTTCCACAAATCTCCATGTTAAATCCTTATGAAATCCTTGAAATCAACTTACAAGTGGGAAGTACTAACCTTGCAATTCATGATGAGAATCCCCTCTTATAGAGCTCAAAAAATCGCCCAAACCAAATGAAATTGTGGGAGAAATGGGCTAAGTCTCGGATTAAAAGCACCTTACTGCTCAGTGATTTTTGCATCTGCAGTCAACCAGCCGCTTCTGTGGCTCTGCACTTGCGAAATATCCACTGCAGGTGTGGCTCCAGCTCAAGCCAACAGCCTTCGCTTCTACGCCCCAATAGCGTATCTGCGCTTCTGTGCTCCAAATAGCACATCTGCACTTCTACTGCTATGAACAACAAGAGCTTCTGCGCTCACGCACCTGCGTAAACAAGTTCGCTTCTGCGGCCCTAGGCCTCTTGGCCAAATTTCACTTCTGTGATCTCTTCTCCGCATCTGCGACTTCGCAGGTGCGGAATTTTCCTCGCACCTGCGCTCCCAGACCTCCTCCATGAAATTTGCACCTGCGATGGCCCCTATTCATCTGCGTGACCGCACCTGCGGCTAATCCTTCCACAAGTCCGATGACAACGGACTTCAGCTGCATTAGCATGTCCTAAGTTTCAAGTTTCAATCCGTTTTAAGCCTAAGGCCCCCAAGACCCCATCCCAATGTTCCAACACATCTCAAAACACAATATGGACTTACTTGAAGCCTCAAATCAACACCAAACAACATGCAAACTACGAATCGACGATCGAAACCTTCTTTAAATTTTCAAACTTCCAAACTTCACCGAACACGTCCGAATTATACTTAACCATTCTGTAATGACGCTAAACTTTATGCGCAAGTCACAAATCACGATACGAATCTATTCTAAGGCTCGGAACCCCGAACAGACATTGATAACACCAAATTCCACTTCAAACCAAACTTAAGGAATTCTTAAACTTTCAAAATACCAACTTTCCATAACAAGCGCCGAAATGCTCCCGGGCCACCCGATACTCAACCTGAACACATGCCCAAGTCCAAAATCATCATACGAATCTATTGGAACCTTAAAATCTTGATACCGAGGTCGTTTAATCAAAAGTCAACCTCAGTCAATTTTTCCAACTTAAAGCTTCCGAATTTAGAAATTTCCATATGAATCAACCCCGAACTTCCTGAAATTCTATTCCGACCACCCGTACAAGTCATCACACATGAAGTGAAGCAACCCAAGGCCTCAAACCACCGAACGATGCACTAGGGCTCAAAACGACCGGTTGGGTTGTTATGTTATCCCCCACTTAATCATACGTTCATCCTCGAACGGGCCAAGAACCGTTCCGGAGTTGTCCAAAACCACTGTTTAACACCTCGTGCACCTCCCCGTGCCACCACAACCCATCTGAGCACATTAGCTCAATCCAGACTGAAAGTCCTCCCTATAACCTTAGCTAACAAGCCTTAGAACTAAATTCCAACATTCGGAATTCTCCACGAGACCCGATTCTAACATATGAACATCGCATCAATCACTACACATCGTACCAAAACATGATCACACACCTATGCTGAAATCACAACATGCACCATGTAAGTCGTTTGCCCATAATAACATCCTGCGACCACAAGAGCTGAACTTTCACGAATCTGATGCTCGTAATACACTTCATAACACATATAAGCCCTGTTCTAACTCTCGTAATACTTCCACGAAAAAAGAGATGCATAGAAACTTATAACCAACTACCCAATCAATAAATCATGGGGTCTCTCCACCCGACAAGAACCATTACCTTATTCTGAGATGAATAACGATATTTTCTCTTTAATATACCCTACATAAATCCGATTGCATTGATCTCAGGTCCAATAACCTCATCTCACCCAATACAAGATGCTCGAGAAATAGCCACCTCAAACACCGTCTAAAATCTCGCCATCAAAGCGCTAACAAGTCACAACTCGAATATGACCCATAGGGAAGTACGAACTCTGGCAAAGATCTATCCAGCCCACGTAACGAATAAAACAGCCGAACCGATGCAATGAACCTACCGCAGAGGTGAGAAACAAGGCACACAAAATAAGTATAAGGAACCATACTTAACATCTCACTGTTGCAGCGTGCAATCCGATCCAACTATGACGCTGTTGTGGCATGCAACCCGATTCAGATATGACATCGTTGTGGTGCGCAACCCGATCCACACAACATACCCGTGATGGTGTGCCACCCGATCCAAACAATATACCCGTGGCGGCGTGCCACCTGATCCACATAACAATCAATAAGGAAACATCCTTCAAGTCGTAATACTTATGCTTACAAAATGTTCGAATATCGACCATAAGCATGCCAAATGCATAATATAAGCACTATACGCTACAAAAACCCAAGCACGACTAAGGTGCAATAAATAACCTGCATCTTGAGAGCCATCTTGCTCATATAACACAACAAGCTACACGGGATCACAACACATGGGAGAATAATCAAGGCGTCTCACAACCCATCTGGCACAATAGAGTATTACATGGAATAACTGATGACAAGAATAACATCGAACGCCCGAAGACTCCTCCGTAAATAGTGCTATGATGAATGAACACATCTGACCTGACATAGAGCACACATTTAAATTAGACCCACCAACAGACCTCGAGCCAATTCTAACCATACCACGCGCCAACAACCTTTCAAGGATCCATAATGGCTGTATTCATGACACACACGAGCATCCATCCAATCCGGAACAAACTCCCACAGTCCACAACCAACTGAATATGGCGCCTTTCAAGCATAAACTCTCACATTACCGCTAGTACTAGGATCTCTATACTTGGTTTCAATCTACAACAATCAAGTGACTAACATGTCACCCTTATACAATTTTCTCGTGGGACACGCTTCCACGACTTTTTGCACCAGGTAGCAAAGTCTACGCCCCCATACCACCAACCGTACTAATTCTATAAAGCAAATTAAGAACCCGCAAATCAATACACAATGACTCTTACACAAGACACCTTCCTCAAGCGACACTTAGATAATGCCAGCTTACTTTGAACATCTGAATTCTTTCCCCTGCTCCTCTGAGCTCGGGACATTCTCATTAAAACTGAGCCGTAACCTTGATCCTCATTCTCGAATTTCCATATCGCTCACTGCACCTATCCCGCCGCTACGCAAGAGTACAAGAATCCCATTATAACCCCTGATTTACTAGTAGAATAAATACTTCATTAGCTAGAAACCATTCACTTAGCCCATTCCAGAAGGACAATTGCAACACGCAGCCAAATTCCTAAACCGCAGAAATTGTAACCTCAAGCCGAAATATAGATCGCCATATCTTTTTCGGGATCCATTTACACATAACAAGGCCATTTGAATCAAATACCTAACAAATCAATCAACTTATGGTGGCTGTGAAGTCCGCACGTACAACCACAAACCACATGTATAACTTAACACGCCGAAGTAACTGATCATTGCCACAATCATGATAATTCATACCTTTACTAACCGACTTCACTTCTTCCAATTTACTCTTGACTTGCCTTAGAAATAATAGTAGCTCTATTCAAAAACATAACTGAACTTAATAACACTCATCCCGAGTGACAAAACTCACGAGGCCAGATCGTCTCAATACCCATGAACCATCTCATACTCTCCTCACGCTCACAATAGCATCTCCAACTGGTACACCCATTCTGAAAGACCTTCCATGAATCCGAAACTATTTCTTCTTTTTTTCAAATACTGCCCCGCAGACCCGATGATAACATAGAAAATTTCCCAAGTATTCTTCACACTCTGCTGCAAAATCCCGGTCTTCAGCCACATAACGAACCCAAAAATTCTTAGACACTGCACTTGCATCCTTGAACCGATTAGAAGCACTATTGAGAGTCACCTACTCTGACTTGGTCCCGAATGTAATCAAACTCCAATGCTCCATTAGCACATGAGCACTCCCAAAGAAGCAACCGGATGAATTCTTTTCCTTGTACATCACATCCACAAGAAGCATAAACTCTGAGTCTTTCCAAAACCTGCACATGAATCGATAAGGAAAAATATAGCACCCATTCATCAAGTTCTTTGCTCGAATTACCCCTAATGTTTTCTTTTCTTAGTCATAAATAATCCATCAATGCACCGATAACTAGAAATCGCACAAGCAGACAACCACGTGAACCAATTGTAGACTGTAGACTCCCCCACTTAGCTTTAAGCTACAATCACAAAAACCTAGAACCAGCAAAGATTTCTCCTTCTCAATTACCATGATCCCGCATCGCTAACCCGCCAAATTTCTCGTAATCTCTTGTCAAACTTTTCATGAGCATTTTGAATTATCAACCACAATCGCTTACTCGACCTTTTGCCAGGTAGTAAGTAGAACTCTTTGTAGAAACTTCATCCATAATCACGCAACAGCTAACCTGCTCACAGGAGATAGCCCACCTGTGGAATTCCATTTCCACATATTCCAACGACATTGCCCAGGTTATGACTACCACGAAATCAGCAAACCCTCCTGAGCCCATGCTCGTCCACCAGCTATAAAAGACTGCTTATTCCCTATTGACATCAACTAAAAATCCGATAATATATTCCAAGCTTGAAGTCACGTCGTATCCCATAACAATAATCAAGCTATAACACCCCTCTTCATTCCAAGCAAACTTCTTTTTGTCATATTCAACCTTCCTCAGCACAATAGCCACCATTCCAAATAAAATCTGTAGACCTAGTCACTGTCAACCATGATTCCCCAGTCGCCCTAAACTTTCCTCGAGGCATGTGGCTATCCTACCATAGAATCCATATGCTACTCTGCCACTCCCACTTCGATTAAACCATCTCCTTTAAGAAACTTCTCGACCTTTGCTTTTCATACTCAACCTACTAGCAATTCAATCACCGCGAGACACATCCCACCATGTTCTTCCTCCTTCTTTGCTGCCAAAATACTACCTCAAATCATAATCCATCTGTACCATCTGAAAGGATAAATTGCCACCAACTCTAAGCCTCATCAAAGATCATCTCCTCCGAGCCATCAACATTAGAGGCACAGATTCGACTCTGAAGCCGCCATACACCGCCATCTTTGATAACCACTGCTTAGGCGCCATTTCACAACACCCTGCCCCAAAGGTAAGTTCAAAGGAGACTATAACACCGTGGAACCTTAATGCATTCAAACAAGGACGAAGATACCACATCACAAATGAGAATTTCCACCAAGTTCAAAAATATCCAATCTCGCTACTCCGTCAACCGAGGCCTGAACATACAAAGTCCAATTGACTCTCCTCCGCTGGAATTAAATGCCGAACCCCTAAACCATGACCGAGTAGTCCTCCTTTCGAGTCATTTATTGCCGCGACACATAAATAAACACCTTACCATTTACACCAACACTGCACGATAACACTCATGAACATCATGATGCACTGTGCATAGCTGCGAACCCGTAGGCAACACTAACATTGTGCTAAAATGACAGAACATCCCTCCACAAGGCGACAACAGTAGCCCAATCAGATACGCAGGGAGAAACCTCCTATACCCATTTGCAGTACCATTACAACTCCTCGATGCCCAATTAATAACAAGCGCTCCACATCGCATAAGATTGAGTAGGAAGGAAATGAAGGCATAAGCTTCAATGGAATCAAATCGCACGACGAGAAATCAAGAAGGGAAGTGTTCTTAACAGCCTTGTAGCCTCCTGAAGATAAGTAAAAACGTATCCGTACTAATCTACAAGAATTTACTAAACTCGCTCATGACTCGTGATAATCAAGTGAACCTAGAGCTCTGATACCAAACTGTCACGACCCAAAACCCGCTGAAGGCCGTAATGACGCCCAACTTCGCTGTTAGACAAGCTGACAGTAAAGTATCACATTAATTGTTCATTTTATTACTGTCGAAATCATAAATTTTATTAAGGAAGTAAATTCACACTTTTTAATCTACGGGAATGTACATAAGTAATAGTTTATAAAAGAAATGAAAGGTGATAGTAATATATAAGTCCGTAAGCAACAACTAGCATACCGCAAAATTCGGTGTCACAAGTGCATGAGCATTTACTAAGGAATATAATAATAATACAACATCTGTTCGGAATGTAAATAAGACAGGATAAAGTAAATAGTACAATGAAGACTCTGTAGACTGCGATGCGTAGCCTGAAATGCAGCTCACCATAAAGTCTCCTTAGTAGCTGCGCCTACGAGGCAGGATGACCACCAAATGAACCTGTAGGATTCTGCACATTTAGTGCAGAAGTATAGCATGGGTACGTAAATCAATGCATAGCCAGTAAGTATCTAGCCTAACCCTGGAGAAGTAGTGATGAGGGGTCGACATCGACACTTATTAGAGGTCCAATAAAACAATATGATGAATTATAAGAAAATATGAAGCATAACAATAATAATAGGGTAAATCTGTAAGTTACATAATTTTCCAAAAATTTCTTTTAAAGATATATATTTCTCAGTCTCATATTCTATCTCAACAGCTCGGATGTATTAAGTGCCAGCATTAAACAGATAAGAAAATACCATATAAATGCCGGGCATCAGTGGAAGGATAGTATCGTGAATACGGACTGCTAGCGATATAACGCACGATTATGCCGAGGTTGTACGACCCGATCCAGAATAATGCGTACACTGTCGAAGGTCGACCGACACGAACCATAAATGCATCTATTATACTACTGAGGCGTTGGCTCACCCTACAAGAAAGGAAGGAACTTATCAAATTTCGAGACACGTGCTTACAATACAGTACATAAGCATAAAGTGAATATAACCTTTACTGTTTCTCAGTTAACTCGCCAACAACTCAAGGTGATACGGCGCCTATAATATATATATATATATATATATATATATATATATATATATATATATATATATATATATATATATATA